>ML809138.1:21133-54269 GCA_009831015.1 Picea engelmannii | reverse complement strand
AGATGGCCTAAGGTTGTGTTTAGTGACAGATTGTGGAAAAGAAAGAAGACTTGGATGCAACAAAATAACAAATGGCTTAGTAAATGGGGCATTTGCTTGAGCATGTGTCCTACAAAGAGTAAAGAGATAAAAACTTTTGTTATGGATAAGTTCCACAAACATACTTGGAAGAAAGAGCTAGGGAGAAAGAAGAAGTACTACATTGAAGAATTTAACCCCACTCATAACCATCAACAAAAGGCGTACATAGGGGCCAATATTTCTTGGAGATCTAAAATTCTTATTGCTCAATTAAGGACTAATTCTCATCAACTCCGTTGTGAAACAGGGCGCTGGAAAAGGCCAAAAGAAAGGTGGGAAGAAAGAGTATGTATTCTATGCTCGTCCGGAAAAGTGGAAACAAAAAAACATTTCATTTTAGAATGTGAGGCCCTCAAAGACAGCAGGGAAAATTATGCAGGTATTCTGGCAGCTAATTCTTGGGATAATCTATTCAGCAAAGTGTTTGTTGAGAAGCTGGGAGCAATTATTGTAAAATTTCACAGGAAAAGAGCCGAATACAAAAGCCAGATGGAAAAACAATCTGTCCCATAGGCTATTTTTAGCCTCGTGGACGTTAAAAATACTTTCTTTCGGTACCGATCCAGAACCAAGGAATTCGACAATCTCTGTAAAGAATTCCAGATGCCAGTTTCATGTTTGGTAGTGTTTCGATTTTTTGGTTTCCAGGTTCGGGTTCTTCTTCTTTTGGCTTTGTGTATTGTTCTCTAGATCCTGTTGTTCGAGCATCAGTAGCGACACCAATCAAAAGGGTAAGCCTATCCTCCAACGCTGATGAGAGTTGGTCACATGGAGCGCCATAATTCGCCAAGTAAGGGTTTTTTTTGGAAGGATTTAAATGCCATCTGTTAAAGAAAATAAACATTGTCAAATGCCCATTCAAACCCTATGCGTGCTAGTATGAAGAGCATGGAATAGATGTGAGCCTAAATTGTTTTGGCTACATTTTGTATAGAATATTGTTTTGCAGCAAAGATCAATTTACATGCTATGAAGAGTAGGAAGGCGTTCACCTGTACTAGATGGAGTTCATCTTGTTGGTAGGAATGCGACCCCTGGAAAGATCATTGGAAAAGCTTGTTGAAATTTGGAACCATGTAGAATGTATTCTCAGGTATCCAGGCCAATTTTGCCAATTTTGCACAATAAATGATGTGGAGGGGCTCGATATTCTTGAATGCAAAGATCAAAAGAAGATCAATAAATACTTTAAGGGTCTTCGTGAAGGTTCTTCTCCAACTAATTGATACTAGCTTGTAGGGGGTATCGATGAATCTTCCATTGAGAAATCCAAGAGTTCTCGTGCAACTTGTAAAGCTGCAATCAAAAGATAGCCAAATGAGAGAACTTGTAAAAGCTGCAATCAAAAGATAGCCAAAGGAGAGAACTGCTTGAACAAGAAGGCCAAGAATAAGATGGACGGAGACTTTGGAAAAGAGTTTCAGAACTCAGCAACATCATTTTGAAGGAAAAGATAACAACAAATGACCTTCAGACACCCTGCAGTGATCATTCAAGTGGACAAAGTCGAAACATGGCACTCGCTGCGACAGAGCACCAGATCAGCATACAAATCAACATCTACTCATTCCCAGCTATGTCAGGTGGTGCATATCTACTCTGAAGTAAAAACTCATTATGATAGGGATTAGAGATACGATTTGTTGAGTAGTTTTAATGTAATTAATGAAGTCAAACATGTGTTTAAATTTTAGGAAAACAATTCTAAAATGTTTCTATTTTGATGTAATTAAGTTCTATCTTTAAGGGAGTGGTTGAGCTCAAATCCTTGAGCTCAGGGATGAGCATTTTCTTTATATTTTGTAATTGTAAATGTGCAAAGGGGTTCAAGAGGGGGAAAAGGATATCCATCTTTTGTAAGACCTTTTTGAGCTTAATGAAAATTATCCAGAACAAAAGTATTTGAGTTTGTCATATCAGAGATTCACGTGATATCAGAGATTCACGTGATGTGTTTTCCTTAGTCGGTGATTCTTTTCTATGTGATGTGTTTCCTTTCAGTTATCCATGAATGTGTATTTTCTTCATTACTTGAATGAAATTTGTATGAATGCATAATTCATCCTTGACTGATGCTCTATTTCATTCCTTTCAAGTAATACCACTATTTTCCTGTAAAGTCATCTGCAGAATTCATCCATGATAGATGCTATGCTTTTGGTGGATTGTTTTTCTTATTTCAACTTACATCTTACTGATTAATTATGTGTCTAAGTAAAGTGTATCAACCTTGCCTCTGAGATCTGCATTCTCTACAACCAGTTTTTTGATAATTTTATCAGATATAGTTACATTGATTCCATGCCCAATGGTCTGTCTTTTTACCTTATCAACCACAGTCAAATTTGAAAACCCTTTTGCAGAAGATCTAGCCACTGCAGTTCACATAACCAGTCAATCCTTGACTGAGTTGCAAGATAGAGAATATCTAGCCACTGCATTTCACATAACCAGGGAATCCTTGACTGAGTTGCAAGATAGAGAAGATCTAGCCACTGCACTTCACATAACCAGTCAATCCTTGACTGAGTTGCAAGATAGAGCCCTCTGTGGGTTGGAAGGGCTAGCTTCCAATCCTAAATCTTGGTTTGTGGTTACCTCTGGGTTTTCCTCCCATAGCCAAGGATAATTATGGAGTGATAACAGTATGGAGAAGCATGCATATGCCTTAGTGAAAGCACTAAAATCCTCCAGAGATTATGTATTGCATTCTAATACTAAAAGCCTTCGGAGATTATGTATTGCAATCTAAGATTTTGGCATATGTTCCTACTAGTGCCATTAAGGACATCCTCATACAATCCTCATACATCCTGACAAGATCTAGCCACTGCACTTCACGTAACCAGTCAATCTTGATTGAGTTGCAAGAGAGAGCCCTCTGTGGGTTGGAAGGGCTAGCTTCCAATCCTAAAGCTTGGTTTGTGGTTACCTTTGGGTTTCCTCCCCATAGCCAAGGATAATTATGGAGTGATAACAGTATGGAGAAGCATGCATATGCCTTAGTGAAAGCACTAAAACCCTTCAAAGATTATGTATTGCATTCTAACACTAAAAGCCTTTAGAGATTATGTATTGCATTCTAAGATTTTGGCATATGTTCCTACTAGTGCCATTAAGGACATCCTCATACATCCTGACAATGAAGGAAAAATGGGCAAATGGATTTCCAAACTTCAAGAATATGATGTAGAGATAAAAGCCACAAAATTGGTAAAGGGGCAAGGGAAGGAAAAATGGGCAAACGAATTTCCAAACTTCAAGAATATGATGTAGAGATAAAAACCACAAAATTGGTAAAGGGCAAGGGATAGCCAAGTTGTTGGATGAGTCAAATTGTGATTCAAATTGCAAAGTTCTAGGTGTGAGTACGATGACATCAGATCCGTTATTAGCAAAACCCGAAGTGGATGAACCACTAGAACCATCCCTAAAGGTAGATTCAAAATTCACCCAGTCTGATTGGTATAAGGATATCATCTCCTATCTGCAAACATACAATTTCCACTAGAATGGGACAAGGCCAAAGCTAGATCCATCAAACTAAAGGCAGACAAATATTCCATCTTAGGGGGAAACCTATTTTGGAAAGATCCATGAGGAATCTTGCTAAATTGTATCCTTGAAGAAGAAACAAAAGGTATAGTTACTGAATTCCATATAGGGGTATGTGGAGGTCATCATGCATGGACGACTACTGCTTAGAAGATCCTTATAGATAGTTATTATTGACCCTCTCTTTTCTCTGATGTAAGCTCCATGGTTAGGGCATGTGTGGAATGTTAGATGTTTGTAGGAAAGCAAAAATTGCTACCTCTCCCATTGAGACCAAATAGAGTTCAGACACCTTTCCAACAATGGGGGTTGGAATTCATTGGAGAAATTAACCCTAATTCAAGTGGACAACATAAGTAGATCTTAACAACTACTGATTACTTCACTAAATGGGTGGAAGCCATTCCCACAAGGGCAACTATAGATGCAATAATCATCAAATTCCTTGTTGAAAATATTCTAGCTAGGTTGGGTTTGTGAAGGAAGATTTTCACAAACAATGCCCAAGCATTTAAGTTGGTCAAAATGATACAATTATACCAAAATTACAACATAGAGCTTAGAAATTCAACTGCCTATTACCCACAAGGGAACAATTTAGTTGAATCCTCAAATAAAAGTCTCATTAGAATCATCAAGAATATGTTGTCACAAAATAAGAAGGCATGGGAATCTCACTTAAAATATTCAGTTTGGTTAGATAGAGTAAGCACAAATATGTCTCGGAGGCCATTTTTCCTATCCACCTTGACCTCCCTGTAATGAATTTATTACAAGATGAAGAGGAAGAATCATATGATATGCAGAGGAGGATAAGTCAATTGAGAGAAGTTCAACAAACAAGGGAGTAGGTGCAGACCAAACCTCAAATCCATCAAGAAAAGATAAAGAAGATGTTTGACAAAAGGGATACATAGAGGAATATCATGACATGAGACTTTGTTCTGAAATGGGATTTCAGAAGAGAAGGCAAATGGAATCATGGAAAGTTTGATAATCTATGGCTTGGACCTTTCTAGGTTTTTGCAGTAGAAGACAAGAACACTTATCAACTGGCTCACCTAGATGGGGAATTTCTTGGGGCTCTTGTAAATGGGAGGTTCCTCAAGCACTTTCTGTAGTATTGAACGCTATAGAATCCTTCACCTTGTACATAAGTAGTTTAGTTTCATTTCTTCTCTGCATTGTTCATTTTGCTCCATTTAATTTTTTATTATAGTTTCAAAGTAGCTAGGGTGCTAATGTGTAAGTTGTTGAGTATTTTGTTTACACAAATCATAACAATTTTTAGGGATAGGTGTGATCAATTTTGAATGTAGACTCCACAACCCAATAAAGGAAGGCACTTGAGCCAATGTTGGTACAATATTTAGTTTTTTCATGAATGGAGAAATTA
Organism: Picea engelmannii; assembly: GCA_009831015.1. Classification (NCBI taxonomy): domain Eukaryota; kingdom Viridiplantae; phylum Streptophyta; class Pinopsida; order Pinales; family Pinaceae; genus Picea; species Picea engelmannii. Next base: position 49,237 of record ML809138.1, on the reverse strand, counting down.
GTGAGGCGAGAGGACCTTGACTGGGCCTACCAGGGACAAAGGGGCTAACTTTTAAAGCATATGGAAAAATTAACATACCTAAATGTGTTTGAAATACTAAAAAAAGGTTAAAAATAAATCCCTAGGCGCCTAAATCAAGCTTAAGCTCCTATCAAAGTGGAAAATAGGGCCTATAGCGACCCAAAGTCCCTCTAATTGTTAGAAGAGGGAGCCCATAATAGAACCACGAGCTTAGACCAAGGTCCAAAGGACATGGGGGGCCCGATTATCAAAGATGCCGCAATGGATCTTGATCGATGACTCTCATCGTATGACACATCGTGAACATACGAGAGCTTTAACAACCCCTTGATGATGTGACAATAGTTTACCACCAAACACACATCCACTTTTAACTAATGTTGCATTGCAAAAGGGAAAAGGGAAAACCACCATCGGGGACATGTGATAGCGGTTTGTAGTTTGGAAAAAACCACTTTTCTCCCATGAGGCATGATGAACACTTGGCAGCTGATGAAGAGCCCCCCCCACGACGCTGACATGCCACCCTAACTTATCACATTGCAGTGGGCCCTAGTACTGCCAAAAAATAGATGGGCATGCCAATAGGGCATTTGCAGGGACAAACCAACAATTGTCACCTGGACAAGGGGGACCCACCAAAGGACACCAAAGGCACAAATCAATGACCTTGAACCTTATGACATGTAGCATGTTCCCATGCCACATAGATGCCACCTTGGACCAATATGAGGTTGCTACGTGTCAGTGGGGCCCAGTTGACGTCACACATGATGTCACTAAAATTTCATGCCTTCGCCTAATTCAAAGGTTTTCATTAATGACATGATGACGCGTGGCAATCAAAAAGTTCAAATAAGGGGAAAAACCTCATTGGGCACAAAGAGCACCATCTCCAAAGCGCCAAGTCAGACGCTCCAGCTTTAAAAAAAACTGCAACATCTTCCTCATGTGCAGCTCCCAATAATTAAGAGAAAAGCCATCACCTCCCCACTACCACATGAGGTTGGCCCCTTTTTGGTTCAACAAAGAACAACTTTTGTTGCAGCAGAAGAAATGTTGAAACAACTTGATTTTGAAAAAGAGGAAGGATGGGTATATGACCCCCATGGTGTCATTTCTGCAAGGAAGTGAACCTAAAAACGTTAGCCAAAGGTGTTGATAGAAAAGACTGCCAACCTGGAGTCTCGAGAAGAGGTCAAGCAAATCCTAGGAAGTGGGAATCCCAACACAACTGCCTCATTAACTCAAGCCAAAATAGTCTAGAATACTCATCCTATAAAAAGATCATTCTCAGAAATGCAATCATGAATGGATGTGGATGGGAAACATAACAAAAGGCCCAAAGGAGATGAATAGGTGGAAACAAAATACAGTGTGACAGGAAATTTGGATAAAGTAAAAGGTGTACTAAAAATAACCCAAGGGGAGAGCGAGTCTAAGGGACCATACCTAACTATTGAATGCCTTCCCTCAACCCTATTATCAACAAAACCCATCAAGCAAACCCTCCTTATTCTCTCGCTACTTGGACATCAAATGGCATAATAGGGAGATGAAAAAGGAGATGTACTCGCAAGCAACTAGAGAGACAACCTAGACAAAGTTGCTAACAATTGTGGATTATCAACGAGGCACCTTCAATTTGGCCTTGTTGGAATCTAAGGTGCCAAAACCCCTCTCCCCAATAGACTACAAGGCAACTCAAGTAAAATTCAAGCTAATAAATGTTCTACCCACTGATCTATTTGATTTCCATTAGCAAGCCAGTGATATGTTGTACAAATGGGTACTTCAATCCTTTGGTAGTGAGAGGCATACGAGGGAAATGGTGCACAAGATCAAAAAGAAACTAAAGCAAGAAAATATTGCTACCAAGGAAAATCAAACAAATATAGTAGAGCTTGAAAAGAAGATCATAGCTTTAGGAATAGACCCCAAAGACCCCACTGCTATGGGAGGGTTGGTGAGACAAAAAAACATTGAAATTAAGGTTTTGAGAAAGAGGCTTAACCTCCCTAAAGCTCAACGTGTGCAAACCCAAGAGTTGCAAACCAACCATGAAGAACAAGAGCTCTATCACATGTTGGTTTAAATTAAGAAGGTCATATCAAGGTTGTAGAGTGAAAATGAGAGGCTGCAAGAAGAAAATGAGACTCTCAAGAATGAACATACTCAACTGGTCCAAACAACAAAGTCAAGAACAAAGCCAACTACCTTAGTAGACCCAACAAAAGGCCTAACTGAGGTGATGGGCGAGCTTAGTTTGAAAGAGATGGAGCTAGGCACCACGACCAACCAACTCAAAAATAAAGTTGCAAGGGTGAAAAAATTGGAAGAGAAAGCAAAGAGTAGGGAAGTCTTGATGGCTCAGATAAATGTTTCCAAGGATGAGGCCCTTAAAGAGAGAGAATTTAAATACACAAGTTACGGGAAAGTCATCCCTTAAAGAAGCCAAGCAGGTCATTTGGGACAACATATCCACCTTAATATCTAGAAATTGGTCCCACTTTTCCTTGATAGGTGATGAGCTAGAGCTTCTCACATCAACCAAGAAAGACATAACCAAGACAACCAATGATATAGAAAATAAACCTGACTTGGGTAATGACATCATAAAGTTCCTGAACATCAAGAGTAAAGAGAAACTCAATGACCTAAATGTTAATGATAGAACTAACATCATAATTGGTGTGAAAAAGGTTCTTACTAAGAGGAGGCTCATGAAAAATGTTGAAAACAAGTTGTATGAAATGATAGGGGAAGTGTCCTCTTTTGAAAGGATTTTCACTGAGCTCCTCAAACTTGGGCTGCCACTTCCTTGGGATGGGAATGGAGACATACTCCCACAAAAGAAGTATCAAGAAAATTTGGAGCAAAGTAGTAATAATGACAACATGTTTGACAAGCTGCAGGGAGTTTTGCTAGGGCAAAATGTTCTAGAGATGTTGGTTGGGGATTTTGAGATTTTACATAGTATGAAGGGGATTTTTAAGAATCTACCCCAACCATCCTATGAAATATACACCAACCTAGATGAAATGGTCGGGAACATGAATCAAACTGAATAACCTATGGGCAGGGTTTGGAATCACATGTATCGGTATGCCAAGATCCCTTCTGGAAGGCATGGAGAATCAAGTGGCACATGACATGCCTAGATATTTTAATAAGGTAAAAGGTTGGGTAAAACACATTTTTACCATGGTGGGACCCCTCCCCCCAGAAAAGGTTGTTTTAAAGAATAAAGAACCAATAAACAATTTCAAGAAGCTATTTAGGGTAGAGCACACAACTATACAGAGGAACAAGGCACTTTTCTCAAGGGTCATCACTTTTTGGAATTAAAAAGTTTCTTTTACTCAAAGTTGCAAGATCACATATCCCAAGCACATATACATGATGAAGGAAACAAGCCTCAATAGATTAATACACCATGATTTATTAAGTCTGTAGAACTCATATTCATATTCTTCCATTGTATTTGTCTTCCAGTGAAGCCATTTTTCCATTTTTAGCTGATTGTATCATATCTCATTAATAAAAGCTTAGAGCAATAGTTTAGCACCACATTCAGTGTTATTGTGTGATGTTTATCATGGTATTGAATTGATTTCATGTTACATGACCAGTTCTTGCCATCTTGCTTGATATATTTGAATGTATGCGAAGAGTATCTCCTTATTTTTGGATGTATGAAGTTTTAAACGCTGTATGAAGCATATCCTTTCAGATTTCTTGATGCTTTTTGTTGTAATTACTAAATTCTTAATTGCTCAACACGTTTTCTTTCTATTAAAGACTACAACATTTATTCTCAGAAATACCTTGTATGTTTAAATGTCTTTCTCAAAATTCAACCATCCATTCCTTTGAAATTTCAAATGTCTGAATGCACATGGAAACATGCCTCTTGAGGTTGAGGGTTTTAGTCATTTGTTGTGAAATTGTTTGAGAGAGAGAGAGAGAGAGAGATCTAATAATTTCCCTCATTATTTTATGCACAAGTGTGGCTTTAAGGATTTATTTAAGTCTTAGCCCTCGAGGTTCCTTGGCATAGTTCTAATAACATCCTCGAACATCTCAAGGAACAACAATGGTCACTATTCAATGCATATTATTCGTTCGAGGAACACTCTAATGAAAAATAGTTCTTTAAAAAAAGGGCATCCAAATTTGTTGCTTTGGATGTAATATGTAGTTTGTTCGTGAGTAGTTGTTAATAAACTATTACTTTCATAGACCACTAACCCATTAACAATCCTATCACCCTCCTTGGACATATTTGTTGCCAAACTCTTCAGAAGGTTGGAATATTGACTATCTTGCCTTCTTCGAATATATTTTGTAATCTTTAGGGCACAATCATTATCTAGATGAAAATATACACGACTTATTGCACAATGAAAAGAAATTCAAACATATTCTAAAGCTTAGTAGTGCTTCATCTCTCGAGTTTCGATAAAAATATCCTCTACCAATGCATCTCTCAAGTCCATTGCAATGAGAATCTGAGCAATGGTATAATTGTTGGAAAACTAGTAACTATTCTCAACCTCCATACAAGTTCCAAGGCCATTCCCTATTGCCCAAAAGGCATTTAACAATGAGAAATATAAAGGAAACCCTATAAGCTTCACCCATATTGGTTGTAATTGAAATTGCTCCATGCGAGGATCAAAACATGGATCTCACTTATTCAATGAGAATGGAGACTTGCCTTGCAACCATCATCTACTCAGAATCATTTATGCATCATCTTCAAACTTAAAAGGATCTAACCATTGTTCAACCAATATATGAAAAATTGGGATGTACCCTAACAAGGGCATCCATTCCATCTCCATCCATTCTTTTAGCAATTTCCTCATCGATGGTATCCAAAAAACCTCCTTATCATAGTTTGATGCACTAAATCAATTACCTTGAGTATTTTGATGTCCTCACTAAGGAGCAATCTTATCTCTTGTTCTATCTAGCACAATTCCTCTCACATTTCTTCAGTTGAGTTTGCATCAATACCCCTTTTTGTTCTTTGACTTCATTATCACCCTTTTTAGAAATCCTTTGGGAGTCCCAACCCACTCCATTGTGCCCTTCCAACTCACAAAAGCAGAATGGGTTGATCCTAATATCTCCTTCCAACATTTGACCTAGTTGGATAACATAGTTCAAGAATACTAGATCCTTTTCTACGATTGCAGAGTTTGCTAACCAAGCTATCCCATTGTCAATTGATGAGGACGAAGGTCGATTTCTACCCCTATGAGAGAGTTAACAACCATTCTTCTAGGAATTTTGTGATATGACAGATTTTCCTTTGACTTGAATGCATATGAATGATTTCTAATAGACCTTTTAGAATCCAATATACCACTTGTTTCATTAACCTTGATTGCAAAAGCCTCTATATGGATGTATTTCCTATAGTTTTTGGCTAGATCTTCAATTCCCCCATGAGGGCTCACGATGTGAGAATCTCCTAGGAAAGAAGGGATTTTCATCCCCTTGAAGAAAATAGACCTCTCCTCTACATGATTTACTAAGTAGTTGAGGAATTCTTTGCCCATCTCCATATATTTCAAAACCCCTAGCCTCATTCTTTCCCCAGACACTTGTTGTAACCAAAATCTCAAATTTCTTAGTCTATTGGAGTGTACGTTGTTGTAAAATGTTATGTTGTCGATTAAATATATCAATGATTTGCGTTATTACAATGAATAGAGGCGTATTAACTAGTATATCTATTTAAACTATATATTACACTAACATAAATATTATATCCAAATGCATTAATTAAAAAATAATAATATTAGTATAAAATTGATTTGATTTTTTGATTAGTACTTGAAATTTTATAAAAAACCTAGAAGTTGCATTTGCATATTGCAAAAATTTAAATAGCATGTGGGGAAGTTTTGAAACATATTGGTGCATTGTATTTATTTGTACGCCTAGGTGGGTTTTATACATGTTAAATCATCGGTTTATTTAAATTATTGCTTGACACCAATGGATGTTCAGGTTTTTATGCATCGATGTGCCCTAATCATTGTTACACTACGGTGCATTTTATTTAAATTAACACATGGATTCATGTTTAATATACAAGCATTGGTATGCACGAGATTATAGCACGTATTGGTCTGCAATAAATGTATGAACACATCGGTGCTAATAATTGTAACACGTGCATCAGGCTCCTAAGTACAACATTATTATCATTCTTTCAATGATGTCATTACTGTTGCCTTTACTATTACCATTACCAATATTTTGTGGTATGCAAGGATATATGCACATTAGTGCTTAATCATATATAGAGCAATGGTGCTTTATAATATATAATATTATGCTTCAATGCATATGAAATAGTGGCACATCGATGCACCTCACTATAGAAAGCACATTAGTGAAAAAACATTTGTTAAAACCTTCAGCTGCCCATAAATTTTAGTGATAGTAAACATCCACTAAAACCTATGCAAAGACAATCTTTCTTTTAGCCGAGGTTTTAGTGGAGTTTTTTTTTTTATTATTTTTCCCGATCTTGTAACAATGGAAACCTATTCTAAAACATCCTTTAATTGATTTTTTTCTTGCAGTGTCGTTAGAAATCACTAATGTTTGTTGATGATTTGGAACTAAAGTGGCATGCATGGTCACACTAATCTATAGATAGAGTTGGCACCATGTGGATCAAGCACTGGCACAAGATCTATGGTGCACTGGTCATGCACACATAGGCAAGCATGATGAGAGACAAGAGTTGGTCAAATGAGAGGGTTTAAGCACAACAATACCTACAGAACAAACAATTGTTATTATGGCTTGTTTAGGGCTAAGAAAGTCTTGGTTCAAACCAAAATCATGCTAAGGTGAATATCGATACTCTCGCTTCAAGTAGAATTGGTCTCCATTTTGCAAGGTAGAAGTACAATTCCCCATTTGTGTCGAAATTATCTGCTAAAGAAAAAAGTTTTAGTGCAATGTCCAATATAGGAGGAAATGCTTGTCACCCCTTCTCAAGTGTGAAGTAGTTAGCTTGTGTAGGGAACAATCCCAACTTAATAATTCTAAATAGTTCTATATCCTTTAGTTCTATATCTCATTTGACACACACAACTCGCAACTGCAGAAATTTAGTTGGGTTGACAGTAATTACAGTTATGTTGACTGAAAGCCAAATTTTTATCCCAAGTGTACACGTGCTTTTAGTTAAATACATGCGAAGAAAATCCTGAAGGATTTGGTTCATAACCTCTCTATGTATATCAATTTGAGGATGAAAGATTGTATCCATGTGAATTTATATGTCAAGCAAGCTCCACAACAACTTTTAGAAGTTGGATATGAACTTAGGATCTTTTACATTGACAATGGATGCGAGTAAGCCAAAATTTACCCAAATGTGAGCGAAGAAGTATTTTATTGTGAAGTGCTATTTTTCAAGGAATAATCATTAACATATTTTAGAATAGAATTGATTGACCATAAAAAAATATTACATCATGACCATGTCATTTAGTTTGGAGGCTTGTTAGAAATTCCATTGAGATAGATTTAACATGGTACCTGATGAAGCAACCATGTTGCTACAAGCCAATGTCGAGTGCTTACTTTCAGGTGCCAATCTAGATTTTAGAGGGTTGATGTAGATATTGGAGGCATATGATTGAGACATAGAACTTTTTATGCTTTAATCCTTCAATTGCATGTTGTCACATTGTCTCCCATTGGAGAACAAATATCGTGGTGTTTCTTTGGGAGAGAGAATGGAGAGATTCATGATGTGAGATAATCCAAACATATATATTTGGTATAAATAGTTAAGGCCATTAAAGCATCCTCCTCCTTTGTTCCTCGATGATGCAGGGATTCCCGAGGGTCATGACTTTTGACTTGGTTATCCGTTTGGGATAAAATTTTACAGGGAGTTGTGTCTCAAAGAGTTCGTTGCCGTGTTGACTAGTCAGAGAATAATACAAAGAGAAGTGCATGATGAGGATACATACCAAGGAGATGTAGATAGGCATATAGAACATGAATACAAACAATTAGAGCGCATGAATTTTGAAGAAAGGATGCTCAGGGCTCTAGAAGGGAGAAATGACGGGATCAAAATGGAAGTTTCAGAATATGCAGGGAGTCTAAAACCAGAGGAATTAATAGATTGGGTGAACACCATTGAATTTTTTTTTGAATGGAATCCTATGACAAAGGAAAATAAGGTGAAATTTGCATGCACCAAGTTGAAGGGTCACACCATGATCTGGTGGGATCATGTGCATAAAGACAGAACAAAAAAAGGAAAAAACAAAATTAGGACCTAGAATAAGATGGAAAAGAAATTGCGAGAAAAACAAATCTTCCTTTGGACTATGCCCATACCCTTTTTCGTAGATTTCAGAACTTGAAGCAAAACCTATCCACCATGGAGGAACTCACAAATGAGTTTTATCAATTTTCCATTTGTGTGGATCACCAGGAAACTGATGAGCAACTGGCTATAAGGTATGTGAATTGTTTAAAATGTTCTATTCAAGATGAACTGAGCATGCATAGGGTTCACAATGTGGAAGAGGCATACCAATTAGCCTTAAAGGTCGAGGAAAAAGAAAACTGATAATTTTCTCAAAGGAGTAGATGAGCAAGGAGGTGTACATCATCTGCCTCACATGGTGGTTTTAACTATGGCATAGGTGAATCATCCCAAGGAGCTGAGAAAGCAGAAGATACTCGACAAGGTAACTTGAACCAACCACGAGGAAGAGGGTTTTAGAGGGGTAGAGGTTAGGGTGGTGGCAATGGAGGACCTTATGTGTTTTTTTAGGTGTGGTGTAGAGGGTCATCAAGCATTTGAATGCCCAAATTATAACATGCAAGATCCGAAGCAAGGACAACAACCTAGTTTAAAATTGGTCCAATCTAAGAATGAAGAAGAAGGAGATGAATTTGAAGTCCCTCCTGATATAGGGGAGAATCTCATGATACAAATGTCAATGGTGATTCCCGAAAAATAACAAAGGCAGAGTAGCGACAATGAATATTCTTGGATTTGGAAAAATATTTTTCGAACTAGATGCACTTCCGTGGGAAAGGTATGTCAAGTTATTGTTGATAGTCGCAATTGTGAGAATATGGTTTCCAAAGAGATGGTAGATAAGTTGAAATTACACTGTGAAACACATCCCCATCCTTACCGAATTACATGGTTAAAAAAAGGGAACAAAGTCACCATTAATAAAATATGTTTGATCAAGTTTTCCATCGGTAAGACTTATAAAGATGAAGTCTGGTGTGATGTCATTCTGATGGATGTATGTCATCTGTTATTGGAGAGGCCTTGGAAATATGACAGGAAAATCATGCATAATGGAGAAAAAATACCTACACCTTTTTGAAGGATGGATCAAAAGTCGTCTTATTTCCCCTTAAGGATGAGGGGAAAGCTGAGAATATGTTGTTGGAAAGAGAGCTTGTTAAGGAAACGAAGGCAACATGATTATGCTATTCATTAATAGTGCAAAAAGGAGACGAGGAAGACATACCAATCCCTATTGAAGTGGCCAAGATACTAGAAGAATATGGTGATGTTATCCCTAATAAACTACCTGATGGTCTTCCACCAAAGAGGGATATTCAACATCACATTGATCTAATCCTAGGATCAACTTTGCCTAATCAGGATACCTATAGGATGAGTCCTACACAACATGCATAACTCAATCGACAGGTGACAAAACCTATAACAAAAGGCATGATAAGAGAAGGCACGAGTCCCTGTGTTGTACCAACATTGTCGATTCCCAAAAAGGATAATACGCAGAGGATGTGCATAGATAACAGAGCAATGAATAAAATTACCATCAAATATCGGTTTCCTATACCGCACTTAGACGACATGATAAATGTGCTAGCGAGAGATAAATATTTTAGTAAAATTGATTTGTGAAGTGGATACCACTAGATCTGGATTCACAAAGGAGATGAATGGAAAAATGCCTTCAAGACCAGGGATGGACTATATGAATGGATGATGATGCCATTCGGGTTGTCCAATGCACCTAGTACTTTCATGCGGTTGATGAACACTGTGCTTCGATCTTATATTGGTAAGTTTGTTGTTGTTTGTTTTGATGACATCCTAGTTTTTAGTGACAACAAAGAACATCACTTGCAACATTTAAAAATTATATTGGATGCATTGAGAAAACATCAGCTTTATGAAAACCTGAAGAAATGTAGGTTCCTACAAGAAATTTTGGTATTTCTGGGTTTTGTCATCTTAGGAGAAGGAGTCAAGATGGATTCAGAGAAGGTCAGAGAAATTTTAGAGTGGCCTAGTCCCGATAGCATAACATAGGTAAGAAGTTTTCATGGGATGACCACCTTTTACCGAAAACTTATTCAAAATTTTAGCAGTATTGTAGCGCCCATAACTTATTGCACCAAAGGCAAGACATTCATGTGGACCAATGAAGTTGAGGAAAGTTTTAAGTTTCTAGAGAAGAAGGTAACCAAGGCACCTATATTAGCCTTACCTGATTTTGATAAAGTGTTTGAGGTAGAATGTGATGCTTCACATGTAGGCATTGGAGATGTACTTAGCCAAGCAGGTAGACCAATTGAATTTTTAGTGAAAAGTTGAATGAGCTAAGAAATAACTGTTCCACATATGATGTAAAATGTCATGCGATTGTGCAAGCATTGTGACATTGGAGACATTATTTAGTGCCCAAGGAGTTTGTCTTATTCACCAATCATATTGCATTAAAATATGTAAACACCCAAAAGAATTTGAACAATAGACATGCAAAAGGGTCTCTTTCTTACAAGGCTACACCTTTGTCTCGAAGCACAAATCGGTACAAAATAATCGAGTTGCAAATGCTTTGAGTCGATGCACTATTATTTTGACAACCATGGAAAATCAAGTAATTAGGTTTGTTGCATTAAAGGATTTCTATGTGTATGATAACGATTTTTGGGAGATTGTGGAATAGTTGAAGAATCCAATCATTGGGAACATGGGTCTTATTCAGGGTGAATATTTTATGCAAGATGGCTACCTCTTCAAAGGAAAACAACTATGCATTCCAATTGGTTCTAGGAGAAAAAATATTATCAGAGAACTTCACAGTAATGGTTTGGTAGGACATTTTGGAAAGGATAAGACACTAGCCTTAATCAAAGATAAGTATTACTGGCTGAAGATGAAAAAGGATATAACCATGTATGTGGCACAATTTAGGATTTCTCAAATGGCTAAAGGACACTCACAAAACACAGGGTTGTATATGCCATTACCATTTCCCATAGACCCATGGACATATCTGAGCATGGACTTTGTGTTGGGGCTCCCAAACACACAAGGTAATGATTCTATTTTTTTGGTTGTTGACAGGTTCTCTAAAATGGCTCATTTCATTGCTTGCAAGAGGACTAGTGATGCATCGAGGGTGGAAAAATTGTTTGTTTGTTTGTTTTTTTATTTTATTTTTTTAATTTTTTTTCCATAAATGGTTAGATTACACAGGGTTCCAAAAACTATTACCTCTGATAGAGATACTCGGTTCTTGGGTCATTTTTGGAGGAATTTGTGGAAGAAAGTGGGGACTAAATTACAGTTCAAAAGTGCTTATCACCCACAAACAGTTGGGGAAATCGAGGTAGTAAATCAGAGTTTGGGAAACCTGTTACTAAGCATAATTCGCTTACAATAGTTAAGTGAATAGATCTAGATGTAAGTCTCCATTTTAGATTGTTGACGGTGGAAATCCTATGGGTGTCCTAGATTTGGTGCAACTACCACTTGGGGATAGGATCAATGATGATGGGGAAGCATTTGTAGAACACATTCAACAATTGCAACAACATGTGAGACAAAAATTGCAGGCCAGTAACGAACATAACAAAATTATAAAAGATGCTAAGATGCTCACCGACAATACCAAGTATTCAATGAAGTTTATTTGGTGATGTTTTATTTACAGAAAGAGAGGTTTCCTAGAGGAACTTACCACAAATTGAAGTATAAGAAAATTGGTCCTTGCAAGATTCTCAAGAAAGTTAATGACAATGCTTATAAGGTCGATTTACCAATTGATCTCGATATTTACCCCGTGTTTAATGTTTCTGACTTATATATCTTCCACGAGGATGATCTATATGATGAAAGTGAGGTGGAGGTGGATTGGAAACATGCCATTCCAAGCAAAAAAAAGGAAAATATTGTGCATATTTTAGATAAGAAGACCCTTCATACTTGGCAAGGACAATACAACCAATATCTGGTCCAGTGGGAAGGCGTAGCACCAACATAGAGTACATGGATTATAGAGGGGGACTTCCTGAATGTAGATCTCGTTAAGTGGCAACAGTTTGAAGACAATAACTTGCATGAGTTGCGTTCTTTTCAACTAGAGGAGAATGATGCATGGATTTTCGAGGGTCATAACTTTTGACTTAGTTATCGTTTTGGGTTGAAATTTTAAAGGGAGTTGTGTCTCGAAGAGTTCACTACTATGTCAATATAATGCTTCAAACTGGACATCATTTCGACACTTTTTCGGGGCCAAATTCCTTCATATAAGGCCTCAAATTGGAGTTTTAGTGTTTTTACGAGAATTTTTAAATTAGTAATTATCCATTATCTCTTAGATTATGCACCTAGTAAAAAAAGCAAGTTGACAAATATTGTCACTCTAGTTAGCTTTTAGTTATTGGTTAGTTTTAGATTCATGTGAAAATTTTATAAAATTAGCTGGTTTTGAAAATCTCAGATAGTAGTTATAAGGGGTCAAACTTCCATTGTAATAGTTAGGATGGAGAAGGAATAAAAGAGAGTTATTTTCCATTCTCGTGTGTTTGCATGATTTTTAGATCTCGTGAATGAATCCGAGTTTATTGTCTACATCACTTGATCTCCTATTATTTTCTCTCCTATGAAAGGAGATGAAGGAATAGAGAGGGAGGGTGGAAAAGAGGTAGAAGATGCTATGGATATCGAATAGGAGAAAGTGATCAATTTGATGTGTTGGGTTGATTCCTATCATATGTTTAGCAACATGCAACTATTGATTGAATTTGAACATTCAAAGTGATGAATTTGTGGTAATAAAAAGATTTGTTAACTTTAAACATGAGAACTCGTGCATGAGTTCCCCTTCACTCTCACATTGTTGATGATATCAGAGAGGCAATAACGAGGGATAATAAGAAATGCTTTCGTTCACCAGAAGAAAATGATGTTCTCTTGATTAGAGAAAACCAATGACATATCATGGATCTAATAGAGTAATCAAGGTTGTTAAAATCTATCCTATCTATTGAAGAAGTTCCAATGTGTATACATGGAAATTATTTGAAGACCTTGGGCTCAATTAAGAAGAGTGTCCTTGGTCATGTCAAAAGGAGCCATGTTCACATTACAATAGTTTTATCAATAAACAATGGCAAAATTTGTGGGATGCATATTGATTGTGAAGTATTGATATATTTAGATGTACAAAAGGCTTTACAAGATGGAATGAAGCTTTTCATTTATGGAAATGGAGTGATTTTGATAAAATATTTTAATGGTGTTGTACCTCCTGTACCTCCTAAATATTTTACAAAGATTGTTGGCCATGGAAATGTGGTTGAATTATATTAATGGTAATCTGATATTTTTTTCATAGTTGATGTTTTCATTCATGTTGTTGTCTAGGTTGGATGATACATGAAGCTTTATTTATGTGTTTTGATTTTAATGTGTTTTTCAATGAAAGTATGAAAGTTTTGAACAACTTTGTAAAGGGAGATACTAGTGCAATTTTGGCAAGTTAGGTTACAAACACAACTTGATCAAAAGATTAAAAAATATTTTACATGCATGTTGAGCAATTCATACGTAGGGTGATGCAATATTTTGGGATTTATAGGTTAGTTAAATTTTGATATGCCATGACAACAACCGAGTGGTGTAGTGGAAGTGTGGTCGACCCATAACCCATAGGTTCCAAAATTAGTATCTGGCTCTAAGATAACTAGTCGTTGCTTATACTTTGTTTAAGTGACATTTATAATTTTACCTCTAAAATGTTGCATGACCACATGGAACTTCAACTCCAACACATAAATCCAATTCCAACACAATGAATTTTGGCTAAAATAACATTGTGAATCATTGAATATCATATGAAAAAACCCTACTCCCCGAGCATAATGAACTTCAACTCCAACACAAAGTGAGTTTCAATTGAAAGATAAACATGTACCACTAAAACCCATATGCCAAAAACTCTCCAATACTATTTATCACAATGGATGAATGCTTGCATAAGTAATAAATTTGTTCCATCCTTCCTTTTTCAAGGTTCTAGTTCTCATTTGATGTTATAACAAAAGCTTTGAATGATGTGATAATGTGATCAATCCACAATATGCATGAAATGATGTCATTGATAATGATAAATGGTTGGTGAAATTTGATAATGCCAAGAATTGTGATATTTATTCCAAAACCATCAATAGTATTCATTTGTTATCGCAAGGCTTGTTGGGTTGGAAACCAAAAGAGTAATTATGAATGCTCAATAAATGTTTTTATTTATTTTTAAATGATTTTGAGTTTAAGGTAATAGTCAATTTCAAAATTAACAATTTTTTGAATTTTAACTAAGTTAAATTCCATATAAATCACAATACTTCCTAATAATTAATTGAAGTCATGCACGGGACAATTGAATACAAAAATATGTTTGTTCTATCATTCACAATATCTAAAAAGCATGCAAATTTTCATCATACACAGTTGATGAACTTCTAGTTCTACTTTGTAGTTGAGGAAATCTCACATCTCATTCCCTAGTGCAACCATAATATAATATAGAATAGAGTTTTGTGATAGAACACATAGATTAGACTCGACCTTAGCCTCAACTTCCTCTACAAAATGATTTGCCACTTTTTTTTCCTCGAAAAAAACTGTATCTTCTATTATAAGCTAGAGAAGTTACAATATGTAGGTGCATTGCACAACATCAATGAAGTCAATATGAAGACATTACCCATCTCAATCTAACACAACTGTGAACATGATGAACTAATTCCGATCCTCAAAGACTGCCAAGGCCCCTTGGCCCAAGAATAATAAAAAACAACAAAAACCATTACAAACACATTCAAAAAAAGGAGTTTGTCTCCTTACATACCAGAGAACTAGAATTGTGTTCTTCTAACACTAGACAATTTACGTTACCAACTAGAGATTCCTTAGAAAGGATACCAGCTCTAGAGTTAATATCTTTATAGATATGTTTGAAAGCAATCTTTTGAAACGTTTTTGTGATTCTCTTCACAATGTGACCAATATGAAAGAGAGCATTGTTTGTGATTTGCACATGTCCTAACGTCCAATCAATAACTAGTTTGGAGTCACCAAATATATGCAGAATAAGAATTTCGCGGTTGATGGCAAGTTTCATCAGTCCATATAACACATTAAAATCAATGAATTCATTGGAACCAACACCCAACTGAGCCTTAGCTATAACAAAATGAAAATCATTAAAAAATATGATGAAGCCTATTATCCCCATTTTGTGGATAACTAAGGAGATTATGTCTCAAGGCCCTCAGGTTGCAGATATGGAGTGCCGAAAGACTGCATGACAAGCAATACCCTTTGCTTAGATGGAAAACCCACTTACCACCACAGATGGTCACGGATTTGTAGATGGCATCCCCCACACCAACTGGCTTCTAGAAGGCAGTGGGCCTTGCTCCATGAGGTACAAGTCAGTATTATGGTGAGCATCATTTCAATATTTAAGCCATTTGATTATGTTGCATCTTAGATTACTCTAGATTTCATGATATATGCTTGGACATTATTCCTTTTTCCCTGCTTCACCTTTGTGGTTGTCATTGTGCCATAGTAAGTGGTTTTCCTTGGGGATGGGTTTGCTACTAGGAACTCCATTAAAGAGCCATCGTACTGTTCCCGACCATACAAATTTCCATCATTATTCCCCTCCATTTACTTATCTCTTGGGGATTTTAGGGTGTATTGACCCAAGAAGGGGTTGTCCCTCATTCTTTGGGAAGAAGGGGATGAAGGCCCAAAGGGGTTGATGTTGGGTAAAAGATAAAACCATTGCATAAACCTTCCATATGCTTCGCCCAAGGATCACCCAAGAAAGTAGTGAAACACTTATCTTTGACTAAAAGGGATCCACAATATAATAAAGAATGCTTAAAAGGTTAGTTGAAGGATAGGAGGTCTCATCATGAGCCGACCTATAACGTCCATGAATATCTAGTGGCATGAAATTGCTATCATCTGGTCACCAAACCAGGGTAATGGCTCTCAGTTGCATGGTTGAGAGAAAGGGGGTCTCATCACGAGCCAACCTTCTCATTTCCACTAGGTGTTTGCGGGTGACATTGCCATCATCTGGTCACCACGCCAGGGAAGTGGCCTTCAACCTCTCCTTATGCTATATTGAAAGAAAATACAAATAAAGAAAGATAAAAGGCAATTAATGGGATTGGAAAAAGCGCATTGTGGACGAAGGTACCACACACCCTCTACAAAGGCACCTATGAATGGGATACTACGACCCCTTGTATTCCATAATCCCTATGCCCTTTGAGTCTTGACCCCAAATACTTCATCCACTTTACATGGCTTAGAGAGGGATCTCTTGGAAACTCTCCTTGACCTAGGGAAAAATCTACCCAATAGGACACCTCGTCAACCCTCCCATATTCAAGCTTGACAAGTCGCATAATGTCTTTGAGCAGTTAATTGTTTGATATAGTGATATTTGATGCACATGCTTAGATGGATTATTTATTGATTGGATTCACTTATCATGATGTTATTACTCGATGTCCTTGGAGGGCGTGCTCATTTGTCTTTGCAGGACCTAGTTGGTGGACATTTTTGGGAGAACAAGCCTAGCTTGGGATTCCATGGGGATAAAAGTCCACAGGTTTGATTCCAAGGGCCCACATGCCGGATCATAAAGATCAAACTTGGAAGTCTTTAAAGATGACTTGGAAAACATAACCTAGCCCCCACATGCCAAACATTTTTCCTAGGAGAGGCAAAATGTCTCTTCTAGAGGCATGACGTCACCTAGGGGGGTTAGGGTTTGGTGGCATGGTTGATGCATTGGCACTTGGACGTTTTGAGGAGAATTGGGCTTTGAACATGAAGGAAGTAACTTGGATACTTGACATGTGGATTTGGAAAGCATATACACTCTCCTCCTACACTAACTACTTTCTCCTAATGCCAAAACGTCCTCTAAAGGGGTGGCGTCCTTCTAAAATTAGGGTTTTCTTATGTGCAACAATGAATTTTAAGTGAATTACTTTGTAAAGGGGGAAATATTAGGTATGTTTACCCCTAATATTGTGTTTTACCCCTTAATTTGTGGACAATCCACCTTGGTGACATTTGTATAAATAAGAGATCATAAGATCTCATTTTGACATAAGTTTCCCTCATTGTGAGAAGTATTGGTCTGAAATTTTCGCTATCTTTGGCTCTATTTGTCTCTTGTGCACTTTTTTATGTATATCTTGATGAATGGTTGATGGAGGAGTGAGGCACTAGCCTTGGATGATGTTTTCTAGTGTTTATGGTGGGTTATCTTGGTATCTTTCTTGATTTTGGTATGGTCTTTTACTATTATGCTATCATTAATTTTCAAGTCAAGGTTTGTTGTGATAGGATCTAGGTGGGAAATATAAGGGCATACACCCCCACCATAGTATTCATCATTTATTGCTTCATCTTATTGAGTAAACAAGGGTTTTCTAAGAGAAGTATAAGGGCATACACCCTCTTAGCTTAAACCCTAGCTAGAGAAACTTGCCTTGGGAAGTAAAAGGGCTTACACCCCCAAGGAGGTAGCTTCTCTAGATCCTTCTTTATTTGACTCCATTAACCCAATAGTAAAGGCACTAGTCATACATTTTTTTTTTGTTTTTTGCAATGGAGATATAAAGTCATTGCCGCGGGAAACACAAATTTTGATCTTTTGAAAGGTTTCTCACTTGAAGTTGATTTGTTTCATGGAAGAGGAGTCTTCCCCTACTAGGGAATCCCCTCTCTCCCACTACTTTAATTTCTGTTACAAACTTTAAACTACATCCATTAGGGCTGCATAACCCTAGCTTCTAACACTCTATTAACTACTAAACTAACCCTAGACCAACTCTCTAACTTCACTCACCTAGTCTACTAAAAAGGATGCACCTTTTGGGTTACATCTTGGCACTTTTACATGGTTGATTTTGCTGCTACATACCATTGAATTCTACAACCATAAGGCTGCAATTTTCTGCAGAAAATACTTGTTATAAAAACTTGCTTTAATCAACCTTAAAGTGCCATTTTTTAGTCATACTTGATTCCCATACTCATTGATAATATTGTTGATTGATCTTATGCTTTACATGCTGATTTGAATGTGTCACTTGCTGATATAAACTGTCATCTATTGTTGCAAATAAGGGAAATCAAGATTAACTTGCTGATCCATACTAACATATATCATTGCAAGTTGGATTTTCTTGTGTTTCAGGCAGGTACAATCATTTGAAGAAGTAATATAACTTTGGGGCAACAATCACTTGACTCAGAAGGCATCTCTTCCCACTTTTCATTCCACTTAGACTTGACCTCTAGGGGATTCACTTACATTTCTCTCCGTCTCCATCTCAATCACCCTAGGGTCACCGGGATCGCCTCCCTAGACTGACCTAATCGCCCTTGAAGTGTAGGACCTACATCGAGGTGACATTGGGTGTAGGATTCCCAGGTTGTACCTCTTGCTTTGTGGTTGGGTCGGGATTTTCCCAACCTACAACTTGCGCTATAAAATTTTGGCATCATTGCTGGGGAAGATTTTGAATCTTCTTCATACCCTAATGACACTTTCGTAAGTTATCCCAAAGCCTTTCCCTTATCTTACCTGACGACTCCACCCAATGGACATTCCCTTTCCACCTTATCGACAAAGATTTTCCTAAAATCTTGTCTGGCGACTCCACCAAAGAAATGTGCAACCAACAAACCCTCCAAGGGTTGTAAAGCACCATCCAAGGGGCCTAGTCCCCATAAATCCCTGGTACCCAATAATAATTCCTCTTCTACCTCTCTTAGCCCTCCATTCTCACCTGCTATTTCAACACATCCACCTTCACCCATACCCACCTTTCCGAGCGTTAATTGGATCTTGCAAAACAAAGAGGCACACAAACCTTTGGACATAACAAAGATCCCCAGATCTCCTCATAAACTCCCAAAGGACTTCAAAGAATGACTACCCATATTTTCATGGGAGGACCTTACTGAACCGAAAGATCACTTGTATCTTTTCCTACGTAGTTTAGAATCCTGTCACCAACATCAGGATATCGCGATGAAAATTTTCTCTTACACTTTTGTTGGGAAGGCCAAGGATTGGTTTGATAACATTTCCCCAGGAACAATCACAAATTGGGATTTCTTTCAGGAACTTTTCACCAAAATATTCAAGAAAAAGAGGGATTACCAATCCTTATGTAATTATCTCCACAATTGCAAAAGAAAATCAAGGGAAGATATAAAGTATTTCAATGATAGGTTTAACACCCTCTTAAGATGTTTTCCTGAGGAGCTGAAAGCTCCCAAAGCCACCATTATCAAGCTATATATATCAACTATGAAAGATCCATATGGGGACCTGACTAGGGAACGTCCTACCACTATGTTTTAAGCTTAGGAGATAACATGTGAAATAGAATAAAACTTAGCAAACTCTCTCATACAAGAAGAAGAGAACCCCAAGGAGGCTCTTCAGATTAATCAGATTGATGACTTTGTTTCAACAAAACTTCCTTCAGATGTCAGAATTTACCTACAAGAGGAACGAGAGAAAGTAGTTGAAAGGGAAGCTTGTCTCATGATCAACCTTTTAGAGAGAGAGAGAGCGAGAGAGAGAGAGAGAGAGAGAGAGAGAGAGAGAGAGAGAGAACATTAGAAAAACACCTCGCCCGACAAATGAGATATTGGAATTAGAAAAGAAGCAAGCCACAAAGCTGGCCGAAGTGAAATTATCACAATACTTTCAGCAAGTCTTTGCAGAACCTCTCGACAAAACAAGGTGTGAGATCAACAAAGGTAAAGAGAAAGTGTCTCTCCAAGACAATACCAAAACTGAAAATATTGTGGATCATGACAACGTAAACCATCAGGTTCTGGAAGAAGGAACAAACAACATGTTTATTTTGGTGGATTCCCCTTTCATAGATGAAGAAAGAAAATAATGATCTCGGGGCTTGGATTTTGATGGTGCACACTCAAGTACAGGATTAGGTGCAAGAATAGTCTTAAGGTCACCAGAAAATGAGACCACCCTTTTTTCATACAAACTTGAGTTTGACTGCACAAAAAACATTGCTGAGTACGAAGCCCTTATCCTTGGCATCAACCTAGCCATCGATATGAACATCAAGAACCTACATGTAAAATGGGACTCCAACCTAATTGTTCCACAAGTCAATAGGAAGTTTGTTGCAAAAAACCCAAGGTTAAAACAATATAGAGATGTTGTCTGGGATGCCATAAAAATGTTTGACAACTCTTCCATTGAGGCCATCCACAGGGAAGAAAATCACTTGGGAGATAGTCTTGCTGTGTCCACTTCAAACTTACAACTTTCCAAAGAAATCGATTTCTACAAGGTGGAAGTCAACTTCAGACCTTTATTACCTAACAACTTGGAATATTGGCAAGTTTTTGAAAACGACGGTCAACTTCTCCGCTTTCTACAGAATGATGGAGAATTCTCTGAAGCCCGAATAAAATTATTGGCTGAGAAGGAAAGCATCGAGATCATCGATGTAGCCGAAGGGTCCCTACCCAGAGGAATTGCTCCTTTAGAAAACCTCTTCGACCAAAATGATATGTATAAAGGGAAACCTTCCAACAAAATCAATGAAGAGATTGTTGAATGCAACGTTGGAACCGAAGAATCCCCAAAGTTAATCAAATTTGGTAAAGGAACAATGACTGATGAGAGAGAAAAAATGACTACACTTATAAGAGAATTCAAGGATGTCTTCGCTTGGTCTTACGAATATTTAAAGGCCTATCGAGAAGATGTTATACAACATAACATTCCTCTCATTGATGGCATGAAACCTTTTAGGCAGAAGCTTAGACAAATGAACCCAAAGGTTGCCCCACAAGTATATAAAGAGTTAAAAAAGATGGATGAGGCAGGAATAATTGAACCGATTAGATATTCATCATGGGTGTCTAATCCAATTATTGTAAGGAAGAAGACTGGTGAAATCAATATATGTTTAGACTTCAGAAACTTAAACCAAGCTTCACTCAAGGACAATTATCCCTTTCCAAACATGGAATATCTTTTGCAAAGGGTAACCGATGCAGAGATGATTTCCATGCTTGATGGTTTCTCGGGGTATAATCAAGTTTTGGTAAAGAAGGATGATCAACTCAAAATTTCTTTTACCACATGTTGGTGACGGAAGTCACTCCTTGATTGCAGCAGGAGCAGAGCCCGACGCCCATCAGTTTTTATGTCACGATAGTTTTAATGGGTGATCAAATGGGTAGAGACTTGGGAAGATATCACTCAAACTCAGGGACTGGGTCCGACATGCGAGGAACAAAGGAGGTCTTGATCTAACTTCAGTCAGTGGGTTGATTCGAAAATGAGTAGGTTGAAGACTTGGTGAGAGGAGTGGACAAACTACCTCAAGCAACATGCCTTTCAGTAATTTGTAGAAGAAAAACTCTGAATGCGAGATCCTCTAGTTCAGAGCTTCGGGAAACTGAAAGGGGAGACTTGACTGGATTCTCCAATTCCAAGTCGTTCAGTGCTAAGAAAATCACAGGGACCGATTAGAAACAATGCAACTGTTACAGTGATCAAACTCTACATCATCCTATAACAGTTACAACTCGACTGGATTCTGCAATTCCAAGCCATTCTAATACAGTGTAGACAAAGACGCGAAAGAAAAACTAACATTGATCAGACAAGAAGTCTCACGAGTCTAGACATAACCAGGAAAACAATGCTTCATTAAAGTTTACCACCGGGAGCCTTGCTCAACCATCGATAGATTACAAAATACAAAGACTGAGTCTATATATTCAGCAAAATTCGCCTATTAGAGGCATGTTCAGTCATCCAAGGCACGATGTCCCTTCAGCCGAATTCAGACGAACAACTTTCGTCAGACGCCACCTTAACTGCACATGGCTCCTGCAGGGGATATAGTTGCAACATTAAAGGCCAACATGGCGTGCACAGACTTTCTTTGGTCAGATGAGGACCAACCATGACCCTTTGGAGAAAATTAGTGCATAGGACCGTCTCGGGCAGACTGTCTGCCGGAACCCCCATACCTTGCATTCAATAAGTGAGCTGAGGTTTCAACTACCTATGTTCATCTTCATTTAATTCTTTAGCGAGGACCAGGATCGAAGTCAGGCTGAACTGGTCTTGGAGGACGCGGTACCCTTCTGTGGAAAAACCTGACACTTTGGCACCTTTGCATAACTCTCTTCCTTTCTCAAGTGACTACGGGCTGTGACCCTGCGTTTATTCTCGAAGGCGCTTTCGGCGTTCATGAATATGGAGGGGCTGATCCTTGCCTATCATAGTCACGATGAGCGAAACACCGAGATGGTTAAATTTGGCGCCACACGTCCTTCTCAGATCTGACAGTCCTGGACCCGCTCGACGATGTCGTGGGCCTGAGTCTTGGACATTCCCGGCACCTCACGTATCGGGAATACGACGGAGTTGCTCCTTGCGCCTCGGAGTCGCGATGAGTGAAACACCGAGATGGCTCAATTGGGCGCCAGATGTCCCCTTTGGATGGATGACTGATAATGCTCCGTAATATCACGGGCCCGACTTTGGGCGCCTTCGACGCTTTTGGGGTTCGGGGTTTCGAGATATGAGATGAAGAGGGACTTTCGCCTTTCAAACTCCCGAATGTCGATATGTCGATTGGATCTCGCATTATGTGTCGCTGGATCAGACGACCCAGATTTAGTCTTGAAATATCGACGCTGTCTCTGACGCTATATATCGGTTAACTTGGTAGCCCCAATATTTCAATGACTGTTGATCTGCCCTGATGAATGAATCTGGGCCGTCGACAACATAACTTCCCCCTTTTACATGCTTGGAAGCCCTAAAACGAGATTTTCCCATGCTGCTTTCGGGCGCTTCTCATGCATCTTGCAGACCCGATTACTCTTGTGCCTAGGACAAGTAATGTCACTAACACCACCCCTTGGGGAACCTATAAGTATTTACGAATGCATTTCAGACTCACCAATGCAGGGGCTACTTTTCAGCGAGCCATGGACTATGATTTCATAGATCTAATTGGAAATCTCATAGAGATATATCAAGATGATCTAACTTCCATTTCTAAAAAGAGGGAACAACACATTCATCACTTAAGAACTATCTTCCAGAGATGTAGGGAATATGGTATTTCTCTCAACCGTAATAAATCAATTTTTGGTGTTGACAAGGGTAAGTTACTAGGACACATCATTTGTAAATATGGAATCATGATAGATCCTTCCAGGGTTGAAGCCATCAAGAAAATCCCTCTCCCTAAAGACAAGAAATCCTTGCAATCCTTCTTCGGCCAGATTATATTTATCAGGACCTTACACATAGCCTCTCTTTGCAACAGAAGCAAGTGGACGGGATCGTGGAAGAGTACAAAGACATCTTCTCCTCACCCACCAGAGTACCGACTATAGATTTTAACCTTGTACAATATTTACTGCAAACATCTTTTGAGTAAAAGAACCGAAAATATACGATGATAAATACAAACATTAGACAAAGATTTCCCCCCTGGAAACCCAAATCGGGAAAACCAACATATTCTATATTCATTCATAGTGATACATTTTTTACAATACAATATACATATAGGAGCCAATGACATCCAAAACCCTAACCCAATGACCTGTATTAGCCAAAAACCCTAATTCCTTAACCGAAAATAGAAAACCATCGACAAAAACCATGTGCTGAAAAATCGCCCAACAATGGACACGAAAATCGAGGCGACACAAAAAATGAGGCAAAAATTTGACACATTTCTCGAGGTAATTTTTTTTTCTCGGGGGTGCTGCCCTCGAACTCACGCACAGGGGGCTATTGCCCCCCTGTGCACCCAACACAATGTAGCAAACACCGACACTAGTCATGCAAAGAATATAACACATACTCAACATTCTCCCACTTCTTGTTTTCTTTGCATACATGGGGTTATAAGGTTACATAGTCAACAATCCAGGGCAACAATTCCCATGGATCCTCTACACCAAGAGAACTTCTCAGTGCTCACATATTTTGTTAATGAATTTGCAACATTCTTCAAAGTGTCCACATTCATCAACAACACTTTCTTTTCTTCAACCATGTCTCTCACAAAGTGATATTGAATATCAATATGCTTTGTCTTTGAATGATAAGCCAGATTCTTCGCAAGAAAAATTGCACTATGATTGTGACAATCTATCCTTACAGCTTGATGTAGCAATCAAATACCTGAACACAATATTTGTAACCATACTGCTTTCTTACTTGCATGAGTGGTTGCGATGTATTCAACTTCTGTAGTTAAAAGTGACACTGCAACCTGTCTTTTGCTCATCCAACTGATTGCTCCTCCAAACATGTTAAATACATATCCGCTTGTAGATATCCTATGATCCAGATCTCTGGCCCAGTCTGCATGCACAAAGACATGTATTTTCAACACTTTGTCCAATCCTGGTCTCCCTTGGTAGCATAATCTAGCAATGCCACACAAATACCTGAAAACCATTTTTATTGATGTCCATTGCTCCTTCTCTGGTTTTGACATATACCTGCTCAAAACTCCCACTGCATGTGCAATTTCTGGTCTAGTACAGACCATTGCATACATCAAGCTGCCAATTTCACTCACATATGAAACACGAGACATGTCCTCCTCCTCTTCCCGTGTCTTGGGACATTGATCCACAAATAATTTTACACCAACAAGAATAGGAACCTTGACTAGTTTACATTCCTGCATATTAAACTCTCCAATATTGTCTCGACATATTTTCTCTGATTTAACCAGAGTTTCTTCTTTTTCTGATCTCTTTTAATTTCCATGCCCAAAATGAAATTTGAAGCTCCAAAATCCTTCATGTCAAATTTAGAGGACAACCAAGTTTTCACATCCTGGATAATCTCCTTGTTGTTTCCTATCATCAACATGTCATCCACATACAAGACCAAATAAATCAAATGATCACCAATTAATTTAAAATACACACATTGATCCTCTTTGCTTCTTGTGAAGCTAAGTCCCAACATATAAGTCCCAACATATAAGTATCAAACTTTTGATACCACATCCTTGGTGATTGTTTTAAACCATACAAGGACTTTTTCAGCTTGCATACGAGCTCCTTCTTTCCCTTCATAGTAAATCTTTCCGATTGCTTCATATAGATTTATTCTTCCAGATCCCCATGTAGGAATGTTGTCTTCACATCCATCTGTTCTACTTCAAAATCAAATGCAACAACAACATATAACATAAATCTTATAGAAGTTAACTTGGAAACAACAAAAAAAATATCACCAAAATCATTTCCCTCAACCTGGGAATAACCCTTTTCTACTAACTGAGCTTTGTATTTATCCATTTTTCCTTCTGCATTAAGCTTCATTTTAAATACCAATTTGCTTCCAATGGGCTTTCTTCCAGTCAAAAAATCCACTAGATCCCAAACCTCAATCTTATCCAAGGCTTCCGTTCTTCATCCATGGCCTTTTTTTAGAGCTTTCCATCCTCTGAATCCACTGCCTCCCTGACAGTTCTAGGATCATCATCAGTAATAGACAAAGAAAAATTTGAAGAAAAATCAGATGGAGTATACCTTTCTGGTAGCCTTCTTTCCCGAACCAATCTCCTCAATATTGGAGTATGAGGTTCTTTTTCTTCTGATTCATGTTCTTTTGTAGAGTCCGCTTCATCATCCTTTAAATCAAATTTTATTTTCTCTGGTTCTTCCTTACTTGGTAGGACTTCTTGTTTAACAACATCCTTCATTTCTCTAAATACCACATCTTGACTATACACAACCTTCTTAGCTTATGGGTTCCAAAGATTATAACCTTTGAGTCCATCTTTATACCCAATAAAGATACACTTTTCATCCTTCTTATCTAGATTACTCATATTTTCCTTTGGAACATGAACATAGGCCTCACAACCAAATACCTTGAGATGTGTGAGAGAAGGTTTCTTACCAGTCCATACCTCTTGTGGAGTCTTGTCATCCAACACCAATGAGGGTGATCTGTTGACCAGGTAACATGCAATACCCACTGCCTCTGCCCATAATTCTTGCCCTAACCCAACACCACTGAGCATGCACCTTACTTTTTCCATCAACGTCCTGCTCATCCTTTCTCCAACTCCATTTTGCTGAGGTGTATATGGAGTAGTTTTCTGCATTGCTATACCACACTTACATAATTCTTCAAATTCATTCCTGTAGAACTCTCCGCCATTATCTGTCCTCAATACCTTAATTATTTTCTCTATTTGATTATGAAAAAGAGCCTTAAACTCTTTAAACCTGCCAAAGACTTCATATTTTTTCATAAGCAAATATATCCAAGTACCCTCTAGAATTCAACTATAAATGAGACATAGTACACAGATTTTCCCAACGATGGAACCGACATAGGTCCAAACAGATCACTGTGAACTAGCTATAAAAATCCTTCTGTCCTCGTTGCACCAGAGGGGAATTTTACCCGATTCTACTTCCCATTTACACAATGTTCACAGAAATCAAAATCCAGAGAGCAGTTAAAAATACCTTTAACCATACCTTTACCGTGTAGTAGTCAAAGACCCTTCTCTTCGATATGCCCCAGACTTTGATGTCACAACATAACCTTTACTCCAGAGACTGTAGGAGTTCTTTCTTCTTCAACTCCAATATCAGGAAAAATGGAACTATTACACCCATCACTAATAGTGTTTCCTTGCAACTTATATAGAGTTCCAAACCGAACTCCCTTCAACAACACCATTGCTCATCAAACCATCCTGCAGGTTTCCTTTTCAAATATTGTTTTTACCCTTGCATCATCCATTTTGCTTACATAAATCAAATTTTTGGCTAATCCTGGGATGTACAAAACACCAGGTAGTGTTCTAATCCTTCCATTTATGAGCCTCAACTTGACATTTCCTCGACCTATGATTCTGGTTGTCGAGTCATCACCTAAGAAAACATTACCTCCATCATATCTTTCATATTCATAGAACCACTCCTTGTGGGGAGTCATATGAAAGGATGCACCTGAGTCAACCAACCATGCCTCATGATCTGCATGTGTGCTTGAAGAAGCCAAGTACACATCCCCTCCTTCTTCCTTGGAGGTATTTTATTCTATAGAAGGAGATTCTTCAGATCCCTTCTTTTTCTCAACTTTGGATCTACACTGCTTCTTGTAGTGCCCTTGTTTTCCACATCTCCAACATGCCTTTACATACTTTTCGGGAGACTTAGATCTTCCCTTAGACTTAGATATCCCACTTGAGGACTTAGATCTATTTCTTTCTTGGGAGCGTCCTCTTGCAAATAATGCATCTGTGCTCTGTCTGTTAAGATCCAGGATAGATCTACAAATATAATAACCACAAATACTGAATACACAATAGATCCACAAAGCAAGATAGAAGAAACCACACAATATTATTACCAAACCCTTGAGGTAGGGCAACACCGTACAATGGATCCTATTATGGAAGGGATCCTCTCCTGTTCACTTGCCTCTTCGAGGGGGCATCCTCCTATTGAGCTACCGCTCCAAATACACTAATTCTCTTCATGTCTCATTACATTGCTTGAACCCCTTTATATAGTGCTACCATCACCTAAGAACATTCGAGAGGAGGAATCTTCTAGAAGTAGAACCTTCTAAGAAGTCCTCTTACATTTATTATATCTAACTACCATAGTGG
>ML809137.1:138438-165383 GCA_009831015.1 Picea engelmannii | reverse complement strand
CAATGTGATTTTGTTTCTTTGTCGTGTGAGACACAATGAAAAGACAAAATGAAAAGAAGGGTAATGCTCTGAAAAAATATTATAAAATGTTTGACAAGGCCATTTCCAACCCCTCATGTTTAATCCTTAAAACTTATATTTATTGCATCTTCCCAAAAAAATATTTTTTCATGTTGCACCAAGTTTAAAGTTTGGACATTTCTTGGAAAAAGATGCTTGCCACATGTCACATGTCACAAGACTTTCAAAGTTTCATATATCATGTCACAAGATTTTGTAAGTTGCATATTTCATATTGAAGTTCTATTTGTTTCCTAGACTCCATAGCCCAAGCACAGGGCACCAGGTCTTGCTTTCATTCTCACGTCTTGAATCAAGGAGTATTGAATCAATATATACCAAGTCTTATAAGAGAAGATGGAATTATCATTAAGTGTATAGAAAAATTACATTCACAGATATATAGAAGCCATATAAATAGCCTTGTGTATATTATCATATGAAAAAGTACTCATAATGTCAATGCATTATATGAATCATTACATGTTCATCTATATAATGTACATCTAACTGTCTTATAAAATTATTACATGAGATCATGAATTTCTTTTAGTCTTATTTTGTGCTTTCCAGGTCTTAAGTAATTCATCCATCTCCATGTCTTCATATACTGGGTTCTCTTCAACAACTGAAGTTGTTTTAGTTCTTTCACGCTGAGTACGTCTGGTCTCATACCCATTGCGTGGATGTTGTTGTGAGGGGACATCACCTACAAAAATAAAAAATATTAAATTTATATGGCCAATTTTTAAATATCATTGAAGTAGTTCATTAATATTTAAAAAAAAATCTTCAATGTAATTATTTACCTAGTCCTCTAGTCGGCACCATTGGAATGTCTACTAGCCCATTCACCTGATATTCAGGTCGAGGAGGATCAACTATGACATTCTCTTCCATTGAAACGTCAAAATTTATAAGTACAAAATTATTAAGTATATGATTAATATATAGACATTTCACTGTCGTGGGCCTCAGTCACAGGAACATCTTGGGTCTGCACCTCACTGGGATGGGGCTGTTGGGGAGCACCATGATCTTCTTGCTGCGTTGCACTATCAATGCTCTATTTTCCAGTACTAATGGTTTCCTTTATAGTATTTCTCCCTTGATTAAAAGAAAGTAAGACATTAAATTATGGATGATATCAAACATTTACATATTTTATAAGTAATGAAAGGTTAATTGACGCAGGGGCCGTGCCACCCAACGGCACGTCCGCTCTCACAGGACCTTCCTCTTCTTCTTCTCGGCCCGAAGAACTCGAAGTTTCTTTTATTTCCCTATCGGGAAATCTTCACCCACAACAACCTTCCCTCGAGGTCTCCTCTTTGTTCCTGAGATATCAGCTAGACCTCACTATCTCGCGAGTTCGTGACTCAAGCCTCCAACTTTTCCTTTCAAATATTGCGATACCCGATCTGGCGATACGGGTATAGCTCCTTCAACATGTAACGATGGATTAGGCTTAACTATTAGCGCCTCTCGCAACCTCGCAAATCGCGACCTCGTCGGTAGAACCGTCGAGGTTTCAACCTCTTAACTCGCGAGTCCCCGAGATGCGCGGTCCCACCTTATGCTTTGCCATGAATCCACGAGAATCTCGGCTCCTCGGCACTTCATGACTCAGCGTCCACACGACTTTGCTCCTTAGCACTTCACGATTTATGAATCCTTGGTGCCACCGGTATTCCACTCGTGCTCCACTATGGACCACACTGCTCCAGCTGTCGGGATATCACTATCTCGCAACCTCGCGATCCCCGTGCCCAAATTCTCGAACCTTTCCTTGCGAGGTCCTGAGACACGATCCCTCATGCATATCCAACGGTCCTCCTGTGTTTTGAATCCAATGTCTATCCTTCTCTCGCAACCTCGCGGCCTCGCGACTTGGTGTACCGAATATTCGGGCTCTCGATCTGTGAACTCCCGAGTTCGCGAGATCTCTCGATCTCTCACCACCTTTCCTCCTCAGATGGATGGCTACGATCTTCTTTCGCTCCTTCAATGCCCGAGTCTGCGAGATGAGAATCTCTTTGATACGTTCCCTCCTAAATAACGGCTCTGATCTTATCGCGTCTCACGATCTCGCTGCTCTGGTTTCTCAACCTTTGGGGCTTCAACTCCCGAGTCCCCAATACACGATACTACGTGTAGATCCTATGGCTCCAATGACTCAGAATCAACAACCCTGTCCCTCCTGACCTTCAAAATCTTTGGAATCTCCTCACCATAACCTCCTTTCACCTCTGCAAGATCCGACGATCCTCGAAACTTCGCGAAATCTCTTCAGAATATTTCGACCGTCCGTTCTTCCTTGATTTATCCCCGAAATGGAAAAAAGGGTATCTCTCCACGATATTCCTTCACCGCTTCGCCAACCTGGGACGTTTCTCCCCGAATTCAAGTCACACTTGTCTACGCCGAATCTTCGGCAACTCAGAGGTCTATTCCTCCTGAACTTTGCCAAATTACTTCAACCTCAACGAGGTTATTTTCTCGCACTCCTTGTGGCAAGCCTACGAACACTTCAACCCTTTCGATCTTTCTTGACTCTGCGTATACCCGTAGCAGTAGTCCTTCAACACTTTTACTCAGCTTCACGACTGAGGCTCCCTCCTTAGCCTGTGCACTCCTTGCACGACCTTAACAACCCGTTTTCACTTCTTAGCGAATTGAGAACAAGAGTTTAACTCCCGAGCCTTCTGTCAACACACTCCTTGCGGATGACTTCAACTGCACTCCTCGCAGGAATCCTTGCTCCAAAGAGGAAACAATTGTAGCTCACCTCTCTTCTCAGATTTCGATCTTAGCACACGAAATAATACACACAGCATAATAACAAATGCATAATAGGGAATGATATTCATAAGCAGAGCATTCAACACACGTACACAGAGAATAACACAACAACCATGAATCTAAATCAACTTCTTCTATTAATTCAAGATTTGTACATGAGTGTTCTTTACAACTATCTGCTATTCTCCTATGATCTCTCTTCTTTTTTTCTTCTGCTGCTAATTATTACAATAATACAAATGAGGATGTCTATAATCGGTTTTCCCTCTTCCTTCTAGAACTATCTAATCTAAGAATTCAATTCTATCTACCTGCAACTACTACTATAAATGCCTCTATCTTTCTCAGACGAGAGAATATAGATCGAGGTCTGATTACATTTTTCCAAGGTGATTTCTTTAAATGATCTCACTTAAGTTTGGCACATCAACTTTAAGGGAAAATTTTAAAAATTCAAAAACTTGCGCTGGACGTCTTCCAGCTATCTTCTGCTTCCACGTTGGTTTTGCTTGTCGTGAGGGATGCTCATGCATCATACTCCCTCACTTGAAAATTTACATGGGCTCCTAACCATGAGCTCCTACACAGTATGTGCATACTTCAGAATCTCTGCTTCAGTCTCCCAACTAGCATCTTCAACTGGATGACCCTTCCACTTGACCAAATATTCAAAATATTCTTTCCTTCTGGTTTTCTTACTCACTCTTTTATTCAATATCTACTCCATCTGTGGCTTCTTTGCAACTGGCATCTACTTCTTCCACTGGACTTCTGGTTGATTATCACTTTCTGCTCCTGCTTCATCAGCTTTATATGGATATAAATCCGAAACATTAAATATCGGAGATATTTTGATCCCATCTGGTAACTAAATTTCGTAAGCATTCTCTCTGAATTTCTTCAGGACCCTGCATAGCCCAATTTTCTTCATCTTCAGCTTGTTGTATGTTCCTCTCGGGAACCTTTCCTTCCTCAAATGTGCCAGAACTAGATCACCAACCTCAAACTGAAGTTGTCTTCGATTTTGATCTTCTCTGCACTTATACTCCTGACTTGACTCCAATAATCGCTCCTTCACCTGGCTGTGAAGTTCCTTCATCGCTTCAACGAATTCTCCTGCGCTAGCACTACTAGTATCAGTCTATTCTAAATCCCTTAGTTCAGACACTCCTCTTGGCTTCCTCACTTAGACAATCTGAAATGGACTTTTTCCTGTGCTCTTGTTCAATGAATCATTGTAAGAAAACTCTTCTTGTAGTAATATGCTATCCCAGCTGCTATGGTTCTCTGTCACCAAGCTCCTCAACAAGTCCCCTAGACTTCCGTTTAACGCTTCTGTCTGGCCATTCGTCTAAGGATGATAAGCAGAACTAAACATCAGATTAGTCCCCATCTTCTTCCACAATGTTCTCCAGAAATTCCCTATGAATTTAGTGTCTATGTCTGAAACTATGCTTTTCAGAAATCCATGGAGTTGAATAATCTCGTTGAAAAACAAATTTTCGATGTGAGTCACATCGCTGGTCTTCTGGCATGGAATAAAATGTGCCATCTTAGAAAACCTGTCAACTACCACAAAGATGGAATCAACCCCTCTTTGTGTCCTCAGTAATCCCAACACGAAATCCATGCTAATTTCATCCCACGGCTTCTCAGGTATGGGCAATGGCTGATAAAAACCCGCATTATGTTTCCTTCCCTTTGAATGCTGGCAAATCCTGCATCTGTCCACAAACTTCTTTACCTCTGACCGCATCCCTAGCCAAAAGTATGACTCGCTCAACTTTGCAAATGTCTTATCATGGCCAAAATGTCCAGCCAATCCTCCACTGTGCTTTTCCTTTAGCAAGTTCTCCCTCATGGAGAAATTCGGAATACACAGTTGATTTCCTTTAAACAACAATTTGTCTTGGATCATGTACTCTATCCACTGGCTTCGGTCTCTGAGAACTGGATTCTCAGCTGCTTCATAAGCTTCCTTAAAATTTGTATCATCTACATACACATCCTTAAGATCATCAAAGCCCAACGTCCTGACCTTGAACTCCTACAATAGCAAACACTTCCTACTCAAAGCATCAACAACTTTGTTAGCAGTACCAGAAATATGCTTTATCACAAAAGTGAAATTTTGCATGTATTCAACCCATTTGACATGCCTTTGATTCAACTTCTCCTGTTGAGTTACATACTGTAATGCATGGTTATCACTATATAAAACAAATTCCTTTGGAATCAAATAATGACTCCATTTCTTCAATGCCTGTATGATGACATAGAATTCTTTATCATGCGTGGAGTACTTTTCCTTTGTCTCATTCAGCTTCTCACTAAAATATGCAATCGACCTGTCTTCCTGGCTCAAGACTGCTCCTATGGCAAACCCGCTTTCATCACATTGAACCTGAAATGTCTTCTAAAAATCTGGAAACACCAGAATTGGTTGCTCTGTCATCTTTCGTTTCAATAAATTGAAACCTTTCTCATCTTCTTGAGTCCAGTGAAAAGATTTATGTCTTTTCCTCACTGTGTCCATCATTGTTGCACTAATTCCACTGAAATTCCTGATGAATTTTCGGTAGAAACTAGCCAGTCCATGGAAACTCCTCACCTCAAATACATGGTGATGGCCAATTTTTTATTACCTCCACCTTATCTAGATCCATCCTCAACTCATTTGCAGATATAACAAACCCCAAATAAATGAGTTCTGTCTTCATGAATGAGGATTTCTTCATGTTTATCAGCAGCTTCTCCTGCTGTAATCTCTTCATCACAATGGCCAAATGCTTTAGATGTTTAACCTTTGTCTTGTTGAAAACCAATATGTCATCCAAATACACGATGAAAAATTTCCCGATGAACTCTTTCAGGACTTCATTCATCAACCTCATAAAGGTACTTGGTGCATTTGTCAAACCAAATGGCATGACAAGCCATTCATACAAACCTTCGTTTGTCTTGAATGTTGTTTTCCACTCGTCACCTTCTCTCATGCGAATCTGATGATATCCACTTTTCAAATCTATCTTTGAAAAAAAAAAATCTCCACTTAAGCAATCCATCAAATCATCCATTCTTGGCAATGGGAATCTATACCTGATAGTTATCTTGTTTATCACCCTTGAATTAGTGCACATCCTCCAGCCTCCGTCTTTCTTCGGACTGAGTACTGTTGGAACAACACACGGACTCAAGATTTCCTTGACCAATCCTTTGTCCAACAACTCCTGGACCCATCTTTTAACCTCTTCATTCTCATGTGGTGTCAATCTATACGCGGCTTTGTTTGGAAAACTGGCTCCTGGTATGAGGTCTATATGGTGACTCATGTTGCTCATCAGTGGAAACGAACGAGGTAGTTCGTCCACTACAATATCAGTGAACTCTTCCAACAGTTCCTGAACTTCTTCTCGCAAATCATCCACTCTTGTGCTAGTCAGAACAATTCTTGATTTTCTGACCACAAAGAATTGTGGATCCTCCTTCTTCTTCACTTCTGTAAGAAGTTCCTTCCCACTCATGAGAAGTACTATGTTGCTCACTTCTGATTGCACTTCTTTATCTTCAATTGGACACAACATGTGAGTTCTCCCATTCTTCTCCAGGGTATATGTATTCATCCTCCCATCATGGATCACATTTCTATCATATTGCCATGGTCTACCCAACAATAAATGACAGACATCCATAGGAATAACATCACATAAAATATTATCATTATATCCTCCTATCTTAATGTCAACTAAGCACTATTTAGTGACATTTACCTGATGTCCCTTCTGTATCCATGAAACCTTGTATGGACTTGGATGATCAGTTGTCTCTATCTCCATCTTTTCTACCATCTTGGTTGAAACGATATTATCTGTGCTTCCACTATCCACAATAACCTTCCACACTCTATCCTTGGTCTTGCATGCAGTCCTAAAAAGACTACTCCTCTGTGTTGAGTTCTCCATATCCTTCTCTGGTGTCAAAAGGACTTTTCACATCACCAGTGATCTTCCGCCTTCAGCGTACTCTGTCTCAACATCTCGCCTCTGTGCCTCGACGATGTGAGTTTCTCTAGCTTCCTTCTTTTTCTCTAGACACTCGAATGACTTATGCCCATCTTTCCCACATGTGAAGCATGTGATTACTCCACCTCTTCCTCTTCCTCTACCTCTGGTACGAGGAAACCTATTATTATCAGCATACCCTCTTCTCTGCTCAGTATGTTATTCTCTTTGCTCAACATATTGCCCTCTTTGTGAGGTTCCACCTCTCTCTTTCTGAGTCTGAGGTTTCTTCCAGTCATCCTTGGGCTTCTGATATTTATCTTGGGCAACCATCTTACCTTTGGGCTGACTTCTACCTCTGCCCCTCTGACTTTGCTTGTGGCTCAGCTTCTCCTCCACTTTCAGAGCCAATTGGTATGCATCCTCCACCATTCGGATGGTTGCCAAATTTAGTTCATCCTAAATTTCATACCTTAGGCCATTCATATACCTGGCCACCTTTTCGTCATTTCTTTCGTGATGACCTACTCTGATATTCAGCCTGTAATATTCCTCAGTGTATTCCTTCACTATCATCAATTTCTATCTCAGGTTCTGCATTCTCCTGAACAGTGAAATTTGATAATCCCTGGGAATGAATTTTTCCTTCATCTTTGCAATCATCTTGTCCCAGCTCTTAATTTTCTACTTGCCTTGGCAACACCTGTCAGCTTGTAGTTCATCCCACCACAAGGCTGCATGTCCTTTTAATCTCATGACAGCATGCCTGACCTTCTTATCCTCTTCGATATCTTCATAATCGAAGTAAGTATCAAGAGCTCTAATCCAATCTAGCAGCTCTTCTGCATCCAGACTCCCTTCATAAGCTGGAATGTCCATTTTTGTTTTTGAACTCATCCGAGAAATAACCTTAATTAAACGCTCATTGGCTGCATCTTCTGCTGGGATTTATTCTTCTTCATGTCCATCATCACCTTCCTCCTTGGATTCATTGATATCTCCTACATCAACATTTCTCCTTTGTCTTATCTCCATGTCCTCCATCCTGGCACGAAGATTTCACATTCCTCTTTCCACATCTGGATTCTATACTTGCCTACCTCTATCTCTGGACATTTCTCTTTCTCTGGACAATTCCCTTTCCTCCTTTGGATCAGGTGATTGTCTACCTCTTCTCCTTGGCGGCATGGTGTATTATCCTTTTCCTATGCTACGGAAAGAAAAGAAACTGTTCTATGCTCTGATACCACTTGACGTAGGGGCCGCGCCACCCAGCGGCATGTCCTCTCTCACAGGACCTTCTTCTTCTTCTTCTCAGCCCAAAGAACATGAAGGTTCTTCTATTTCCCTATCAGAAAATATGTACCCACAACAACCTTCCCCCGAGGTCTCCTCTTTGTTTCCAGGAGATCAGCTAGACTTCACTATCTCGCAAGTTCGTGACTCAAGCCTCTAGCTTTTCCTTTCAAATATTGAGATACCCGATCTGGCGATACAGGTATAGCTCCTTCCACATGTAACCATGGATTAGGCTTAACTATTAGCACCTCTCGCAACCTCGCAACTCGTGACCTCGCTAGTAGAACCATCGAGGTTTCAACCTCCTAACTCGCGAGTCCCCGAGATGCGCGGTCCCACCTTATGCTTTGCCACGCATCCATGAGAATCTCGGCTCCTTGGTGCTTCGTGACTCGGCGTCCACATGAGTTCACTCCTTGGCACTTCGCAATCTGCGAATCCTTGGTGCCACCTATATTCCACTCACGCTCTTCTATGGCCCACACTGCTCCAGCTGTTGGGATATCGCTATCTCGCAACCTCACGATCCCTGTGCCCGAATTCTTGAACCTTTCCTTGTGAGGTCCCGAGACACGATCCCTCGTGCAGATCCAACGGTCCTCCTGTGTTCCGGATCCAACGGCTGTCCTTCTCTCGCCACCTCACGGCCTCACGACATGGTGTACCAAATGTTCGGGCTCTTGATCTGCGAACTCCCGAGTTCCTGAGATCTCTCGATCTCTCACCACCTTTCCTCCTCAGATGGATGGATATGATCTTCTTTCGCTCCTTCAATGCCCGAGTATACGAGATGAGAATCTCTTTGATACGTGCCCTCCTAAATAAAGGCTCAAATCTTATCGCATCTCGCAATCTCGCTGCTCTGGCTGCTCAACCTTTGGGGCTTCAACTATCAAGTCCACGATACACGATACTACGTGTAGATCCTATAGCTCTCGTGACTCAGAATCAACGACCCTGTCCCTCCTAAGCTTCAACCTCTTCAGAATCTCCTCGCCGTGACCGCCTTGCACCTCTACAAGATCCGATGATCCTTGGAACTTCGCAAAATCTCTTCAGAATATTTCGACCGTCTGTTCTTCCTTGATTTATCCCCGAAATGGAGAAAAGGGTATCTCTTCACGAGATTCCTTCGCCGCTTTGCCAACCTGCGACGTTTCTCCCCGAATTCAAGTCAAACTTGTCTACGCCGAATCTTCGGTGACTCAGAGGTCTATTCCTCCTGAGCTTTTCCAAATTACTTCAAACTCAATGAGGTTCTTTGCTCGCATTCCTTGTGGCAAGCCTGTGAACACTTCAACCCTTTCGAGCTTTCTTGACTCTGCGTATACCCGTAGTAGTAATCCTTCAACACTTCTGCTCAGCTTCACGACTGAGGCTCCCTCCTTAGCCTGCGCACTCCTTGCACGGCCTTAAAAACCTGTTTTCACTTCTTAGTGAATTGAGAACAAGAGTTTAACTCCCGAGCCTTCTGTCAACGCACTCCTTGCGGATGACTTCAACTGCACTCCTCGCAAGAATCCTTGCTCCAAAGAGAAAACAATTGTAGCTCACCTCTCTTCTCAGATTTCGATCTTAACACATGAAATCATACACACGGCATAATAACAAATGCATAACAGGGAATGATATTCATAAGAAGAGCATTCAACACACGTACACAGGGAAGAACACAACAACCATGAATCTGAATCAACTTCTTCTATTAATTCAAGATCTGTACATGGGTGTTCTTTACAACTATCTTCTATTCTCCTATGCTCTCTCTTCATTTTTTCTTCTGCTGCTAATTGTTACAATAATACAAATGAGGGTGTCTATAATCGGTTTTCCCTCTTCCTTCTAGAACTATCTAATATAAGAATTCAATTCTATCTACCTACAACTACTACTATAAATGCCTTTGTCTTTCTCAGACGAGAGCATATGGCTTGAGGTCTGATTACATTTTTCCAAGGCGCTTTCATTAAATGATCTTACTTAATTTTGGCACGTCAACTTCAAGGGAAAAATTTAAAAATTCAAAAACTTGCGCTAGACGTCTTCCAACTGTCTTCTGCTTCCACGTTGGTTTTGCTTGTCATGAGGGATGCTCCTGCATCATTAATGTGGACTGATTTTTATTTACCTTATATTACAAATTGGATCTTGGGTCCTACCCCATGCTTTTCCTACGATCAACCATGACTTTATAACCGTACGTGTAACCAAGTTGGAGGTCTTCCTCCATGGCTTCAGTTCCAAATTTGTTGCCCTACATTGCATAAGGGTATGGTTTTTTAATGTTTTTGGCTGCAATTACCTGAAAGTTTTAAGGTGATACAAATAATATTCTTAATATGTTTGGGTACTTACGATTCATGACTGTAACCTTGAGTAACCGTCCTGGCCTAGCTTGTGTTGGCCATGTTTGGAAATCCTTGCTTTGGTTGCCTTCGAAGTGTCAGGCAACCTATCATCAAAATTTTCAAGTATTTTATATATAACCACACTTTTGTTTAGATCTAAAGAAAAATAAAGATGGTATTGAAATCAAAATATTGTAATTTACCTTGGTGTACCATTTATTTGTTCTCCTGTTTTTTCAAAATCTTCTCTTTTGGATCATCAATGATCACCTTCCACTCCCTCTCTAGAATTGAGGGAGGGTGCTCATACCTAGTATTTCCTGCCAAGCTTCTTCTATAAACATCCTGTGTATATTTTAAATATTCACCCACTACAGAGGTGACCACATTTTTATTGAACGTGTCTACTCCAAAGAGGCCTTCAAGATAATCCATAAGTTCCTTTTTGAGGTTGGAATTCTGGAAATTCCACCTCATGCATAATGTTGCCCCAAAAATCAACAAGGCCTTACTTTCTAGGTGCCTATAAAAAGGGTTGTTTCCTATACACAAAAATATATGATCATTAATTTAAAATTAATAATATAGATGATTTTTGTATGAGAAGGACAACATTAAACGATTAAAATATGAATTAAAACTACCTAGGAGTCTTGATTGTTTTAATGGAATTCCATTATTGTCGACTAAAAATGTGCACGAAAGGTTCCCCGTGCTTCTCACATGTCTAGCTCTAGGAAATGCAACCATCTCAACCACATCACCATGATCCTCATCTCTGCCACCATCTCTAGACTCTGATCAAGGTGTGGATGTTTCACGGTGTGTGTCATGGCTCCAATTTGAATTAGGTGGGAAGGTGGAGAAGTAAATAGTACTCTAGTAGTTGTATGACTACTAACATCAAGACTCTGTAGCGTCTCTCTAGTGCCACTACTACCAACACTGGGCTGAACAGGCTCCAAAAAAGTCTTTATAAAAAAGAAAATGTTTTTTCATGAGATAATGTAAAAGTTAAAGAACAAAGTATCATAATTGAACATATGAGTACATTAGAAAAAAACACTTTAAATTATCGTTATTACCTTATATGTGTTAAGTTGTGACATAAGGAGATTGATCTTTACTTTGATGTCGGGAATTTGATCTAGACGTTTTAAGAAGCTAGCAAGTTACTTGTTAGCTTTAATGATATTTTTTTTTTTATTAAGACCACCGGATCAACGAATGAATAAAACCCCTCCTAATTGGTGGAATAATGATCAACATGGCCTATGGACTACATATAATTTCAACAAAAACAATGTTATTTCAATAAAATTATATAAGAAAATAATAAAAACAACATAAAATGAAAGTGGAAATTGATAATCATTTACATGTTCTGCGGCTGGCCCTTTTCCATGATCATCCTGCCACATTATAATATAATTAGAACCTCCAAATATTTAAAAAATTGATAATGATAACAAAAAAACAATGTTAAAGATAATATTTACAACAATGTTAAAGATATTAAAAAAATATAATGCAATAAGTAGAAGTTTCTTAAGGAGGTGTTGCATAAGAACATGCACACTATTAGTCATTGTTTCTATTCAATTCAAATGGTAATCCACTAATAACGCTTCCTCGGGAGATATCTTTTTTATTGCGCACAGGACTACCTGATTTTCTTCACATCCCTCATATGTGAAATTCAATTGTTTGTTTGTTGTCCTGGGTTGTGTGCTATTTATAAACCTTATGATATTGCTGGAATCTTTAGGCCTTCCATCAATATAGATATTCGCTCCCTTATTCGTATCCTTGTTTATTAGTTGTATATAATTTGCGGTGAGTGCATATCTCTACATACTTCGCATGTACCAGACCAACCGCATCCAATCATTATAATTGTAACACGGTCCGATATAGTCCATCAATTCAGTTATTGTATTGTATTTTAAAATTATTTCATCCATGGAAAATATCCCCAAGCCATGCAGGGAGGATGGTGCAATGTGATATGTCTAATTGTTGACAACGAAGTCAACATCTATAGTAGGTAGTTCCTTAGGTACCCATTGTTTCACCAGATGCTTATACCTGAGTGGAACCTTTATGTCTCCTATGATATCATCATCATAAGAGCATGATCCTCCTTCGGAAAGAAAAAATCTCATGCGTCTACAAAATTTTATTTTGACTTTTTCACCTCTGGTCCTTGTTTTCTTATCATATCTACTAGATGCAGTCGTATTTCCAACCTCTATTTGTCCTAATATTTCCTCACTCAACGAAGAAATATCTGATAGGTACCTGTTTGGTTGTACCTTCAATTGCATGTGCATGTGTTGTTAGTTAGTATTCCATCATCATCCTAGTTCTAATTTATGAACTTTTTTTTCTATATTCAAAGTTGAAAATAAAAATTTTATATCTTTAGTTTTGGATGCACAATTAGACTAGGGTGCAATTACCAATATTAGTGGTCAACCACCTAATTTGATGTGTTATCTCTCTTTATTTTGGACATATTAAGGAAATATTAATGTGATAACACTAAGGACATGATAAATTTATCATATGGATCTAAGAAAAAATAGTAGTAAGGTTGTTGTCTATTGGATTTGTGAAAATTAGAATTATTATAAGAAATTTCCATTGAAGATGAGGGTCAATGCTATGGAGTAAGAAATCCAACCATCAGTTGGTGTGTTTCAAATATTGTATGCTTTAGTTGGTGATATGTCTAAGGCAATCCAAGAGTAGAACTATACAAATATTAGTTTTTTTCAATACAAGAGTATAACTACACAAATATTAGTTTTGTTCAAGCCAAGAGCAGAACTATACAAATATTAGTTTTGTTCAATCCAAGTTGAAGATTAAGTTAGTTATGGAGATGGTTAACAATAGTGCAACCCACAATTTTATGTAGGAAGTAATGATTGTTAAACTCAATGTGTAGTTGAAATTGGTGCATTCATTTTACAAGGAAGTAAGATATAGTAGTTAGTTGACAGAGACATGTAGTTAGTTAGATTTTATGCCATCAGGAGCAACTGGCCAAGGGCCCCCGAAATGGTTTGGGATGCAACTTTCAACTGGGAATAAAATGAATATAGAGACTTGTATTGAGGAACCATCCACTCTAATGTATTAATGGGATAGGATTTCAGCTAGAGCACCCCT
Organism: Picea engelmannii; assembly: GCA_009831015.1. NCBI lineage: Eukaryota > Viridiplantae > Streptophyta > Pinopsida > Pinales > Pinaceae > Picea > Picea engelmannii. The sequence continues at coordinate 151,696 of ML809137.1, read as the reverse complement.
CACTCCTAGGATCCATGCCTCCGAAATTACTTTACTCATTGATTTCGACAACTAGTGTTTTGCTCAATTTGAAGCAATAAAACATTTGGATTAAGGGGTCAAATTTATGAAACCATGCCTCGAGAGAGGATGGATAATTTTTTCACCTAGTCCATGCCTAAACAATCTTGCAACATCTCACAGAACTCAAAATTGTTGCTCCGTTAGTCTTTTATGCCCTAAGAAAGAACTGGCCAAGAGTCCCCGAAATGGTTTGGGATGCGACTTGCAACTGGGAATAAAAATAAAACTGAGACTTGGTTTGAGGAACCATCATCTATGTTGGATTCTTGATATAGGATTTTAGCTAGACCACCCCTCACTCCCGGTTCCAACCCCTTGGAAGTTGTTTTTTTTCATCACTTTCGATAACTAGTGCTTTGCTTAGTAAGAAGCAATGCAACATTTGGATTTAGGGGTCCAATTTACGAAACCATGCCTCAGGAGTAGATGGAAAATGTTTTCATCTATTCCATTCCTAAACAAGTATGAAAAATCTCATGGAGCTCAAAAATGTTGCTTTATTAGGCTTTTATGCCCCGAGGATGAATTGTCAAGAGTCCCCGAAATTATTTGGGATGCGACTTGAAATTGGGCATAAAATGCAAAATCGAGACTCAGATTGAGGAACCATTGAATCCGATGGACACCTAGGATAGGGTTTCAGCTATATAACCCTTCACTGTCGTGTGCCATGCCTCAAAAGTTTCTTTACTCATTGATTTGGAGAACTAGTGTTTTTATCAGTTTGAAGCAAACCAACATTTGGATTAAGGGGTCCAATTTCTGAAACCATGCCTTGAGAGCGGATGGAAAATATAGTCACCTATTACACACCTAAAAAATCTTGCAGCATCTCACGGAACTCAAAAATTCTTCTTCGTTAGGTTTTTATTCCCTCAGGAGAAATTGGCCAAGAGTCCTCGAAATGGTTTGGGATGCGACTTGTAACTAGGCATATAACGAATATCAAGACTCAGAATGAGGAATCGTCGAATCCGATGGATTCTTGAGATAGGAATTCATCTAGGGGACCCCCCACTCATGGGTTCCAAGCCTCATAAGTTGCTTTAGTCATTGATTTCGACAACTAGTGTTTTGCTCAATTTGAAGCAATGCAACATTTGGATTAAGGGTCAAATTTATGAAACAATGCCTCGGGATCAAATGGATAATTTGGTCACCTAGTCCATGCCTAAACAAGCTTGCATCATCTCATGGAACTAAAAAAAAATTCTCTGTTAGTATTTTATGGCCTGAGAGGGAATTGGCCAAGAGTCCCCAAAATGGTTTGGGATACGACTTGCAACTGGGCATAAAACAAAAACCGAGACTTGGATTGAGGAACCGTCATCTCTGTTGGATTCCTGGCATAGGATTTTGGCTAAAGAACCTGTCACTCTTGGTTCCAACCCCTCAGAAGATGTTTTTTTCATCGATTTTAATAACTAGTGCTTTTCTTAGTAAGAAGCAATGTAACATTTGGATTTAGGGGTCCAATTTACAAAACCATGCCTTGAGAGCGGATGGACAATGTGGTCACCTAGTCCATGCCTAAACAAGCATGAAAAATCTCATGGAGATAAAAAATGCTGCTCCATTAGGATTTTATGCCCCGAAGAGGATTTTCTAAGAGTCCTCGAACTGGTATGCGATGCGACTTGCAACTAGTCATAAAATGAAAACTGAGACTTGGATTGAGGAACGGTCGACTCCGATAGATTATTGGGATAGGATTTCAGCAAAAGCACCCATCACTCCCAGGTGCCAGGCCTCAGAAGTTTCTTTACTCATTGATTTTGAGACCTATTGTTTTGCTAAGTTTGAAGAAAACCAACATTTGGATTAAGGGGTTGAATTTATGAAACCATGCCTCAGGAGAGGATGGAAAATAAAGTCAACTAGTCCATGCCTAAATAGTCTTGCAGCATCTCACGGAACTCAAAAATGTTGCTCTGTTAGGTTTTTTCTCTCATAGGAGCAATTGGCCAAGAGTCCCCGAAATGGTTTGGGATGCGAATTGCAACTGGGCATATAACAAATATCGACACTCGGATTGAGGAACCATCGTTTGTGATGGATTCTTGGGATAGGATTTCATCTAGAGAATCCCACACTAATGGGTTCCATGCCTCGAAATATGCTTTAATCATTGATTTCGACAACTAGTGTTTTGCTCAGTTTGATGTAATGAAACATTTGGATTAAGGGTCAAATTTACGAAAAAATGCATTGGGAGTGGATGGATAATTTGGTCACCTAGTCCATGCCTAAACAAGCTTGCAGAATTTCATGGAGATCAAAAATTTTTCTTGGTTAGTCTTTTATGCCCTAAGAGGGAATTGTCCAAGAGTCCTCGAAATGGTTTGGGATGCGACTTGCAACTGGGCATAAATAAAAAATAGAATCTCAGATTGAGGAACCTTCAACTCTGATGGATTCCTGGGATAGGATTTTAGCTAGAGCACCCCTCAATCCAGGGTGTCATACCTCAGAAGTTGCTTTACTCATTGATTTCGAGAACTAGTATTTTTCTCAGTTTGAAGAAAACAAATATTTAGATTAAGCGGTCCAATTTACAAAACCGTGCCTCAGGAGCGGATGGAAAATATAGTCACCTAGTCCATGCCTAAAAAATCTTTCAGCATCTCACGTAACTCAAAAATGCTTCTCCATTAGGTTTTTATGCCCTCGGGAGAAATTGGCCAAGAGTCCTCGAAATGGTTTGGGATGTGACTTGCAACTGGGCATATAACACATATCTTGACTCAGATTGAGGAACCATTGACTCTGATGGATTCCTGGGATAGGATTTCATCTAGAGAAACCCTCACTCATGGGTACCATGCCTCACAAGTTTCTTTAATCATTGATTTCGACAACTAGTGTTTTGCTCAGTTTGAAGCAATGCAACATTTGCATTAAGGGGCCAATTTATGAAACAATGCCTCGGGAGTGGATGGATAATTTGGTCACCTATTCCATGCCTAAAAAATCTTGCAGCATCTCATGGAACTCAAAAATGTTGCTCTATTAGTCTTTTATGCCCTAAGCAGGAATTGGCCAAGAATCCTCAAAATGGTTTAGGATGCGGCTTGCAACTGGGAATAAAGAGAAAATTGAGACTCAGTTTGAGGAACCGTCATATTTGTTGGATTCCTGGCATAAGATCTTAGCTATAGAATCCCTCACTCCGAGTTCTAGCCCCTCGGATTGTTTTTTTCATTGATTTCAATAACTAGTGCTTTGCTCAGTAAGGAGAAATGCAACATTTGGATTTAGGGGTCCAATTTACGAAACCATTCCTCGGGAGTGGATGGAAAATGTGGTCACCTAGTTAATTCCTAGACAAACATGCAAAATCTCATGGATCTCAAATTTTTTTCTCCGTTAGGCTTTTATGCCCCGGGGATGAATTTCCAAGAGTCCTCGAAATGGTTTGGGATGCCACTTAAAACTAGGCATAAAATGAAAATTGAGACTCGGATTGAGGAACCATCAAGTTCGATGGATTCTTGGGGTAGGATTTCAGCTAGAGTAGCCATCACTCCCAGGTGACATGCCTAAAAAGTTTTTTTACTCATTGATTTTGAGAACTAGTGTTTTTCTCAGTTTGAAGCAAACCAACATTTGTATTAAGGGGTCCAATTTACGAAACTATGCCTCGGGAGTGGAAAATATAGTCACCTATTCCACGCCTAAACAATCTTGGAGCATCTAATGGAACTCAAAAATGTTGCTCCATTAGCTTTTTATGCCCTCGGGAGAAATTGGCCAAGAGTCCCTGAAATGGTTTGGGATGCGACTTGCAACTGGGCATATAACGAATATTGAGACTCGGATTGAGGAATCGTTGATCCAATGGATTCCTGGGATAGGATTTTATCTAGATCACCCCTCACTCATGGGCTCCATGCCTCATAAGTTGCTTTAATCATTGATTTCGACAACTAGTGTTTTTCTCAGTTTGATGCAATTCAACATTTGGATTAAGGGGCCAATTTATGAAACCATGCCTCGAGAGAGGATGTATAATTTGGTCACTATTGGCATAGGGATAGGCCTAGGGTTCAACACTACAAGAGTGCACCAACAAATCCCTAACTATCGGCACTTTCGGCAACACCTGTGAAGCAGATGAAGTCTCACCCGAGGTAGAGGCAGGGGTGGTTGCAAAACTCAAATGTCTGCAACCTTAGCTAGGACACAGATATGTAATTATATCTCTTATAGAGAACTTAGAATCAATTATCCATCAGTATTTAGTCCTTATTATACTTCGTAGATAGCACAGATCATCACAGTAGTCACTTAGATCTAAGGTAACTTAGGACTTAAAAACAGTAAACAAGTCAGATCCAGTAGTTCAACACTAAGTATCTTCATACATATCAGATCTACTATGTATAAAAATATAATAAGAACAAAGAATAAATATATCCATCTAAATATATCAAAGCACTTAGAAAAAGAAGATATAAGAACAACAAGTCAAGGCACAAAGCATAACACACATATTTATGTGGTTCACCCCCACCCTGGGGCTACGTCCACCAACTCTTCTTCTATATTATCGTCGACCAATTGGTTACAAGCACAAAGTTGTAGGAAACCTTACTTCTCATAGGAAAAAATATCTGCGCAGCCCGCTAGATCCTTCTTTCTTTCCTTTTAGCACAAAGCCTTCTATATTTTCACACAGGGACTTGCACTAAGCTCTGCAAGTCTATACAGAATGCACAAAGATCTTGATCACACAGATCCCTTCTTGGAACTTAGCGTATATCACATAGATACAATACGATCCATCTCCCTCTACTAGATGCATATATGTCTATTTATACATACAAAATGGGCCTAAGCATGGGTAAACCCACAGGACGACATCTGTTTCCCATTACATATTCCTAAAACCCAAAAAGGGACCCAAAAGTGGCCCGAGATCCCTTGATCTCTACTTCGTCTGGCACTCCATCTTCAACAGGTTGTCAAAGTACCCAAAATGGTCAAATATGACCAAGTAACTTCAAAACTTGATCAAGGGCCAACAAGCCCCCAACACTCACCTATGACTCTTCTTGAGTCACTCTGGTCTGAGCAATTTCACCTCGAATGACTCAAGCTTGGATCGAGTTGCTTCGACCTACTGAAATACTACTTCTTCTTGCTTAGTGAACTCCTAAATGAGTGTGTCATTGACTGGTCCTTCTAGAAGCTATTCTGCTACACTCACAACTTGTTCAAGTTCTACTCCATGGATTTCAACTTCAGTGAACAGTTTTCATGCCTTTTCTTGCATTGGTTGAAGTCATTGAGAGACTTCCATCACTTTGGTTTGGATTGTGTGGATCTGTTGCTGGGGTGTGCGTTGATCTAGAAACCTCTTCATTCTCTCGACTGGTGACAATGCCTTTAGTTTCACCTGTAACGTATCTGCATGCTACTTCACTTCTTGGAGATGCGACTCCAATGCTTGTAACTATGGATTCTCTGTGAGCTTTTCATACATTTGAGAGCTCCTAGAGCTCAGCTGATTGCACTCCAAGGAAAATTATTTCATTTTTCCAACTGCGCTGCAAGAAGTTGCCTCTCTTAGGTCTCTGATTTCTTGAGGGGTCTTGGGCACAGTACAAAGTTCCAGGTCTGCGATGTGCTGCTGAAGTTGCTAGATCACTTCTTCGAGTTGTGCCACCTACTGTGGAATTTGTTCTTTAGCTTTCACTTCTATGATGGTCATAGAGAGAACTACTCTACTGACCAGTTCCTTTACTTACAACTACTCTACAATCAACTGCTCCTTGCTCTGTTATAGCTATGCTTTCGCATTGTCACATTGTGCTTGAAGAGCACGTTTTTCTTGTTCGACGGTACTGCATTGCTTGACAAGTACTCTCTGTACCTATGTCAAAGTATGGATGGATTGTGTTGTCTCTTCCAGAGATTGTCGAAGGTGAGATTCAAATTTATTAGTGATTTGGTGTAATTGGGTTGGATCATCTCCTAGTTCTACTGTTCCTACTGTTAGATGCGTAGTGGAGACTGCTCGGCTAGATTGGAATGCATGCTACACTCCTTGGAGTTCAATCTCAGTGCAATTATACATCTTCTCCTGCTTCACCTCCTTCTTCTCTAATATCTCATGTGAAGCATCATTCACAACTGGGATGATGAAATTAAAATCATCCAATGTGAGGGTAGTCCACATCTTGGTTAGGCTTCTAGGTTTCTTCTGGGAGGAATATTTCAGAGGAAAAAACTTCCTTTTCTTTGACGAGTCCTCTTCGTCTGTAGGTAGTGGTAATTTTCCTTTTTGTTGTTCAATTTTTGCACCTTTGATCTCTTCGCCATCACCTCCTTCCTATGGTGAAATGGATGCAGTCCTCACATATGTGTTGTCTACATCATGAGCCTCTTTAGGATTTTTTGTCTTGCTTGGTCCAGGTGTATCCTATGCAGTTTCTGGGCTCTCTACATCAGACAACTCCATAGGGTTGGCTGGAATAAGGAGGTTCGCCAACCATTCCTTAGTGATTTCTTCTAAGTTTTCCTCTGTTATCTTGTAATATGACTGCAATTGCTGCTTGTGCTCATCAGTTCATGCTGTTATATAAATGAAGTGGTGGTTTGCACTAAAATATATTAAGGGCCAAAACCTGTGGAGGGTATTCAATGTCATCCGGGGCTCGGACTGGATGGCTTGTTTCAACTAGTTGTAGTACGTATGGAAGATGAAATTGGACTTCCACTTCTTTTTCATATCATTATAGTACCATAGCATACAAAACTTCATGTCCATAGGTTCGAAGGGCTCAATGTCGAGGAAGGTCGCACCTTCCAGCATTTCCCATGTAATGAATGTGATTAGGATGAGAAGCCAACTAAAGTGGAACTTATGCCCTTGGTCTTTCTCTTCTCTATAATCAAACTCTAGCTGGCTTACAAGGTACTGTGCCCAATTCATCTGTAGTCCCTCCGCGCACTTTCTTGCAAGGTCAAATACGAATCTAGCCACTTGGGTGGGCTGGTTCTTGTGAACTATCTTGCCTGCGATCGGCTGACATGTGAGGCACACTGCACCATTCTGGATAGAGGTTACCTTGTAACCCCACATTCCCTTCTCAACATCGCCACAAGTCTCTTTGATTCTCTGTGCTAATGCTCAATATGAGGTCTTTCCAGGGTAAAAATCATGTGGGCAGGGCCCTGCATGCTCAACCTTATGATCTGATTGATCAAGGTTGGATCCACAATGATGCGATAGTTCAACCATAAGTAACCTCCATGACAGCACGGTAGTAGTAACTTTACACATGAATTCATCTCCTGATGTTGTCTAAAGTGTGGAATCTTCATCACATTGAGCAGTGTGGACTGCGCAAGGTTATGGGTCCATGGCTGCGGGATAATCTTCGAATTTTTTCCTTTAGTCCTGGTCAGACACTTGTGCGGGGCAAGCATGTTGTAAGCCTTCCTATCGCCAAGGTTGAAGTCACTGAACTTCAATGCTACGAGCTTATCCTGGTCAGCTCGAACATCGCGTATCCATTTCGAGAGGTACACCATGACCAAAGCATAGTCAAAATCTCTGGGCACATTGTCTCAGTTGATGGCACCACTTAGAGGGGGTAGGTAGGCAGGTAGAATGCTCAGAATCAGCTTGGCATCCAAAATGTCATCTATGTGCTTCATTCTTGTCTCTGTCACAATTCTAGAAGTTCCTTCTATGCGAGCAATCGATGGGGAAGCTTGGACTCCTCTTGTTGATGATGCTCTCACACCCGTAGACATCTTTCTTTCTAACATGATTTTCTCGGTCCTGAGATTAGCGAGTACTTCCTTCACAGATTCTTCAAGTACACTAAGCTCTTTAGACATACGTGCACGGGATAAATTATCAGGGTCACAATGATCTAAGACACTACTTAGGAATCAACAACAAGGGCATGATGATCACTGTATACACTTGCTAGTCTGTGGGCTTCAAATTCTCAGTTGGAAAAAGTCTTCTTAGGTCATGGTGTGACCAGATAAATAGGTGATCTTGGAAACAGTCTGCTTTGCAATGGGTATGAACCTCATTAATTCATGTTTTGTCCATTATGGTGTGGTCCGATGGTCTGGTGATGAGCCATCAATGCTTTTCGATCCATTTAGAGCGGCAGTAGAATGAGTATATTGGCCTCTAACGACTATATTGCTTTGCCACGGTGAAGTGGCCTATGTCGTTGTTCTGATATCTGTGTGAAGTTCAAATTCTACAAGTTTTCCTTCTACGAGGTACCCTCAGGAACCTGTTGTAACCTTTCAATATTATCCTTCTTCTTACTTAGCTTTCTAGCCTTCTTCCCCGTGAGCTTCATCTTGGTGGTTCTTTTCTCATTCTGATTCTTATTTTGCTTGGAAATAGTCACTTCATGCTATTGATATTCTTTCCTAATACTTAGGGGTAGTACTTCTTCTATATCTGATACATATACTTCAATCTTCTATGAGTCCTCTAATGTTCTTGTAGTTTTGATATCTGGGCTTCTAGTTTCAAATAGCTTCGATTTGTTCTTCTTCTCTTCAATCATCTGGGCAATCCTTCTAGTCATGAAATATTTTAGTTCTTGTCTCTGCTGTTGTAATACCTTTTATTCTTTCTTCTTTCTGGCTTGATCTCTCTCAATCCAAGGTTTTCCAAGTAACATAGTAAACGGGGCACTATCCTCAATAAGCTTGATAATCTCAAAATCTTCTTCTGTTGAAGTTCCATTGACACTCATAGATATATGAGTGAGACTTCCACATAGGTTCACCAGTTTTCCTCTAACTAGTCCTATTCCTCCTAATGAAGGGGTCATATCATGCTTCCCTATGGCTTCCCAAGTTCTTTCTGGCATAATGTTCACTTGTGTTTCTTCATCAAGGACAAAGTCAATGTCAAAGTCTCCTATTCTTGCTTCAATGCATTCATTTTCTTTAAAGATCTCTGGTAGCCTAACATGTCAGTGATCATTAAAGGTGTCTTTCATATGTAGCAATATCTTCTCTGATTCTTTTTGGGGTTCTACTATTTCTGGATTTGCCTTAGGGTTTTCTTCATTCAGATTCATTCTTTCGAGCTTAGCAATCATTCTAGGGCAATCCAATATTTCATGGTCCAAAGTTTTGCAATAAAGGCAACTAGGTCTTCCACAAGGGAATTCCTTAGCTATATGTCCAAATCTTCTGCAACTGTAATACAAGGTTAATCCTCTCTTCCTTTCAAATGATCCCCAACTTCTTCTATACTGCACACTAGGATCATGGTATCTAGTCTGCAAAAAGAAATTCTAGGATCCTTCATCCATTTGTTAGTCCAAACATTTTTTCTATGCATAGGTATAACATATCTATCACTATTCTTATCATATCTATTCATATCAAGATCTCTTTCATCTATCAAAGCCCTATTTTTCAATCCAGGATAGAATCTATCAAACATACCTAGATCCATACTCTAGAAACATAAATTTTCACTTATTTTACTTCTATAGAGAACTAAGATTCCAGATCTAAGACCTTTTAACTATTCTTACCTTTATTAGAGCACAGAGTTTACAGATCTTACTTCTTTTTCTGCATATCTGACCTCTCTTCTTCAGAAACTTCCACTTTTACCTTTATTAGGGAATAAAGCATTCAAATATCGCTTCATTTCTTCAAATCAGTCCTTCCTTTCTTTAGCACAGAGATTTTCAGATCAAGTGGATTACTGCGCACTAGGGCACATATCCATGCATAGAGTTTCCATAGTTTCAAAATGAATATTTGCACAAAGCTTCTTCTTCCTCAGTTCCCAACAATCACAGTTTCAGGTCCCAGCAACAGAACCATTTGTTGGCATAGGGGTAGACCCAGGGTTCAACGCTACAAGAGCACACCAACAATGCCCTAACTACCGGCCCTTTCAGAAACACCTGCAAAGAATATGAAGTCTCACCTGAGGTAGAGGCAAGGGTGGTTTCAAGACTCAAATGTATGCAACCTTAGTTGGGACACAGATCTGTGATTATATCACTTATAGAGCACTTAGCATCGATTATCCATCAATATTCAATCCTTATTATACTTTGCAGATAGCACAAAGCATCACAATAGTCACTTAGATCTAAGGTAACTTACAACTTAGCAACAATAAACAGGTCAGGTCCAATAGCTCAACACTAAGTATCTTCATACATATCAAATCTACTATGTATACCTATCTAATAAGAAAAAATCATAAATATATCCATCTAAATATATCAAAGAACTTAGCAAAAGCAGAGATAAGCACAACAAGTCAAGGCACAAAGAATAACACACAGATTTATGTGGTTCACCCCCACCCTGGGGCTACATCCACCAACTCTTCTTCTATATTATTGTCGGCCAATCGGTTACAAGTACAAAGTCATAGGAACCTTTACTTTGCATAGAACAGAAGATCTGCGTAGCCCTCTAGATCCTTCTTCTTTTCCTTTCAGTACAAATCCTTCTATATCTTCACACATGGACTTGCACTAAGCTGTGCAAGTCTATACAGAATGCACAAGGATCTTGATCAAACAGATCTCTTCTTGGCACTTAGCCTATATCACATAGATACAATACAATCCCTCTCCCTCTACTATATTCCTACATGTATATTTATACATACCAAATGGGCCTAAGTATGGGTAAACTCATGGGTTGACATCCCTTTCCCATTACATATTCCCAAAACCCAAAAAGGGACCCAAAAGTGGGCCGATATCCATTGATCTCTGCTTCATCTGGCGCTCCATCTTTGACGATCTTTCGAAGTCCCAAAAACAGTCAAATATGACCAAGTAAATTCAAAACTTGGTCAAGGGCCAACATTCACCTATTCCATGCCTAAACAAGCTTGCAGTATCTCACAAAAATCAAAAATGTTTCTCCATTAGTCTTTTATGACTTGAGAAGGAATTAGACAAGAGTCCCTGAAATTGTTTGGGATGTGACTTGCAAATGGGCATAAAATGAAAACTAAGACTCGGATTGAGGAACGATTGTCTTTGTTGGATTCTTGGCATATGATTTTAGATAGGGCACCCCTCACTCCTAGTTCCAACCCCTCGGAAGCTATTGTTTTCATCATTTTCGATAACTAGTGCTTTGCTCAGTAAGAAGCAATGAAACATTTGGATTTAGGGGTCCAATTTACAAAACCATGCCTTGGGAGTTGATGGACAATGTGGTCACCTATTCCATGCCTAAATAATCATGAAAAATCTCATGGAGCTCAAAAATGATTCTCTGTTAGGATTTTATGCCCCGAGGAGGAATATCCAAGAGTCACCGAAATCGTTTGGTATGCGACTTGCAACTGGGCATAAAATGAAAAACGAGACTCAGATTGAGGAATAATCAACTCTGATGGAGTATTCAAATAGGATTTCAGCTATAGCACCCGTGCCATGCCTCGAAAGTTGCTTTACTCATTGATTTCAAGCACTATTGTTTTTCTCAGTTTGAAGCAAACCAACATTTGGATTAAGGGGTCCAATTTATGAAACTGTGCCTCAGGAGAGGATGGAAAATATAGTCACCTATTCCACACCTAAGCAATACTGCAACATCTCACAGAACTCAAAAATTCTACTCCATTAGGTTTTTAGGCCCTTAGGAGAAATTGGCCAAGAGTCCCCGAAATGGTTTGGGATGCGATTTTCAACTGAGAATATAACAAATATCGAGACTTAGATTGAGGATCCATCACCTCCAATGGATTCTTGGGATAGGATTTCATCTAGAGCACCCCTCACTCACGGGTTCCATGTCTCAGAAGCTGCTTTAATCATTGATTTCGACAACTAGTGTTTTTCTCAGTTTGAAGCAATGCATCATTTGGATTAAGGGTCAAGTTTACAAAACCATTCCTTGGGAGAGGATGGATAATTTGGTCACATTTTCCATGCCTAAACAAGCTTGCAACATCTCACAGAACTCAAAAATGTTGCTCCGTTAGTCTTTTATGCCATGAGAAAGAATTGGCCAAGAGTCCCCAAAATGGTTTGGGATGCGACTTGCAACTGGGCATAAAACAAAAATGAGACTCGGTTTGAGGAACTGTCATCTATGTTGTGTTCCTGGCATAGGATTTTAGCTAGATCACCCCTCGCTCCTGGTTCCAACCCTTCAGAAGTTGTTTTTTTCATTTATTTCGATAACTAGTGCTTTGCTCGGTAAGAAGCAATGCAACATTTGGATTTATGGGTCCAATTTACAAAACCATGCCTCGAGAGTGGATGCACAATGTGGTCACCTATTCCATGCATAAAAAATCATGTAAAATCTCATGGAGCTAAAAAATGCTCCTCTTTTAGGATTTTTTTCCCCGAGGATGAATTTCCAAGAGTCCTCGAAATGGTTTGGGATGCGACTTGCAACTGGGCATAAAATGAAAATTGAGTCTCGGCTTGAGGAGCTGTTGACTCTGATGGATTCCTGGGATATGATTTTAGTTAGAGAATCCCTAACTCTCAGGTGCCATGCCTCAGAATTTGCTTTACTCATTGATTTCTAGAACTAGTGTTTTGTTGAATTTGAAGCAAACCAACATTTGGATTAAGGGGTCCAATTTACGAAATCGTGCCTCGAGAGCGGATGGAAAATACAGTCACCTAGTCCAGGCCAAAACAATCTTGAATCATCCCACTATACTCAAAAATCTTGCTTCGTTAGGTTTTTTTTCCCTCAGGAGAAATTGGCTAAAAGTCCCCGAAATGGTTTGGGATGTGACTTGCAACTGGGCATATAACGAATATCGAGACTCGGATTGAGGAACCATCGCCTCTGATGGATTTCTAGGATAGGATTTCATCTAGAGAACCCTTCACTCACGGGTGCCATGCCTTGGAAGTTTATTTAATGTTAAGCCCTAATATTGGCTCATTACCCCTTAATTGGGGCATATTATATTACTAATGTTATTTTATTTATGTTGGCTTTAGGCCATTAGTTGTAATTATACCTCCTAGTCTCCTATATATACCGAGGAGACATTTTCATTTTGAATCAACTTGTACTTGAACATTTGAGTGGGGTAAAAGGAGGTTTCCCCCTTGAAGAGGCTTATTATCTAAAATTGTATCTTTTTCAAGGTGTTGAGCACTTTTTCTGAGGTTTTTTTATGCTATATTGGTATTTGGTTCTTAACATATGGTATCAAATCTCAAGGTCTTGGGGTTTC
>ML809137.1:69069-79400 GCA_009831015.1 Picea engelmannii | reverse complement strand
TTCTAGGTCACTTAGCCCCACTTTCCTTATTTTAGGGTTGGGTCCACTTCTAATTTCTCCATTAAAATTATTATTGAAATAATTTATTTTGTATTCACTTTGAATTATAATACACTCATCACTTCACTTTATTATTTACCTTTAAAATATCTTAAACCACTTTGATTACTTTGACCTTTTGGGGCTTCTAGATGAAATATGAGGGTCCTCCAACTTTGTAAGGACATAACTTTCAAACCGTGAGGGGTTATGTGACGTTCTACATACCACCAGAAATGGAATGACATGTACTATGAATATAGAATAGTATTATCTGATAATATATCATAACTCATACCATTAGCCATCAAACAAACTTGGGTCCATTGCCCAAACCTAGGATCTCCAACTTCTCATGGCCATAACTCTATAACCGTGAGGAATTATGTGACATTCCACATACCACTAGAAATGACATGACAAGAAATATCCATCTAGGATATTTTCCCTAAAAAATTCACTTTCCTTCATCTCATTATTCCACAATTAAGAATGGGTTCTCTTACTCCATAAAGCGTCTTCCCGTGAGAGCTTTCACCATAAGGGTACCACTTCGGAGTTCATACATATTTACTTCTTATAAACCATGACAAAACAATAATGAGTCATATTTACATCAAACATTATTGGGTCCATTAACCAAACCTTTGTGCTACGGATCTTTCTTCAAGGGTTGACATCAATGACAACCAATCTTAATCAACAGGGTTATCCCAAGTTCAACCTCTTCCCCTTAGTTAAGATTAATTATATTTTTGTTGACAAGTTGGTTTATATCAGATTACACCTCATATCGGTCCCACCTAAGAGAAAATATGAAAAAAATATAGTCCAAACTGAAGGAAGAGCCTTCACAAGAAAACGTAAATCCCATCGATAATTTTGTCGGATCACAAGCTCTAGAGAACCATTCCACTATTAAACATTATAGAGTCTAATTGGGCCTCAGTAGAGGGTTTGGTTCCTACTATTAAATCAAGGGATTTAAGGCCTATCAATAGAATTGGTGCTTGAAGGAGGGCATGAGGATGAATGACTGGATATATATTCTCTAGAGTATTTCAAACAAACTATAGATTCAAAACATCCCACATGCATGGCTAGTCATTCCCAAGACAACCCGCACACTCAAAGTATTCCTGTAATGAGTAACTCACCCCAGCCAGAGGAACATTCATTTCACCCTGAAATACCTTATGCTCTTCCTCACAAGGAGGTAAATCAATTTAGAAGAATCACAAGAGCATATGCCCGACATATCGGTGAGTTGTCCTTAGCTCCCATACTCCCTCAAAGAAAACAACAGAGAAGACTAGTGATTTGTACTCTCGACGAGGTTTTCGTGCACTCGGTAGAAGACTTAATATATTTTGCAATTACTAAAATCCAAGATCTGCTTGATTTGATACCTGAAATGCCAGTCGACGACGTCTCTAAACTAGACATTTTTCGAAATAGGAGGATTTTAACTTAGAGTTTGAACACATGGAAGGCAAAAATGACCATAATGATGAAAGGGGGAAAGCCATATTTGAACAATCAACCCTAGTTGTCCAAAGATGCTTTGGCCCTCCCGGGACCAGTTCATAACTGATGCAGGAGCATCACTAGCAGCAAGCGAGCACGGAGGCAAAAGACACCTGGGATGAGTGCCAGCACATTTCAGCATGTTGCAAAAGTGTTTTGGAATGTTTTGAAATAAATGTGCGGATACTAATGTAATAGCTAGAAGGTGTACCTTGCATTTATATTTTGGAGGATGTAAACAGATCTTGAGAAATTTCTCTCATCTGTAAAACATTAAGGCATTTATGTGTAGTTAATGAAAGTAGGTAGATTTAAAATTCCAGATTAGACAGTTTAGGAGCGTAGGAGGGAAAACCGACTATAGACACCCTCACCTTTGTATCAATGTAACAATTAACAATTAGAGAGATCATTGAGCATAGAACAAAAAGAGAGAGTTGTAGCAGAAAGTTGTAGAGAAGAACCCATGTACAAAAGTTTGAATTAATACAAAGAACTTTGATTCAGGCTCACAGTGTTATGATGCTTTCTGTGTATACATGTTGAATGGTATGTTTATGGGTGTTTATTCTCTCTGTTGTGAATTCGCTTTAATATCATGTGAATGTATGATTTCATGTTGAATGTTTGAATTCTGAGAGAGAGAGAGAGAGAGAATGATTTTCAATTGTTTCTCTTCCTGAGTGAGAAGTTCCTGCAAGGAGTGCAGTGAAATCGTCCGCAAGGAGTGCGTTGACAGAGGTCCGGAGTTTATCTCTGAAAGCTTAGGAGAGATACCATTGTTCTCATTCCTGAATTGTTCTCAGGCTGGTTGAAAGTTCAAAACTTATCAACCAAGGGAAGAGTTGAAGTACTGTTGTTCCAGGAGAGTGCATAGAGTCGAGAGAATCAAATACTTAGAAGTATTTGAGATATTGCCGCAAGGAGTGCACACAGGAGTCTTCTTGAAGACTCAAGATTGAAAGGAAATCTCAGGAGGTTTAGTGCTCTTGAGATAATCAAAGGGAATATGAAGTGAAGTCGCTTTGCAGGAATCAAGTCCAGGCGAAGGAACCTTGGTTTGTTTCACAAGAGTTATCAAGGAGCAACGAGCAGTCATAATTCTCTGTGGAGAATCCCCGAAACAACGAGGATTGTAGGATCTAGAGAAGTTGCAAGGTGGTTAAAGGTGAGCAAGCTTTCCACTCCAGGATCTAGAATCAACGTGGACCATTGATCATGATTTGCACCAGCCATAAGATCATTTCGGAATTTTGGGTGTCGGGAGACGAAGGAGATAGCACTTTGGGAGAGAAAGTCCCAAAAACCCGAAAGAGTGACAAGTGGCAGGAGTCTACATCAAAGCCATGAAGTGGTTGAGTGGAAAAGTGGCGTGCCTCATCAAAAAGGCGGAGTCAATCCTATTTGACTATTTCAGGGTTCAGAGGTTAGAGAGTCAGGAGCTTTGCATCTGGATTCACGAAATCACGAAGTCTGAAATCCCGATGAAGTGAAAAGTATGTTATGGGGCCAGCCTTTGTGGAACGTGTCAGGAGTCGGTATTTTGGCATTTTCGAGGATAAGAGATCGGGGTCTTTTGTCCTGAGATTCCTGAAATCACGAAACATGATAAGAATTTCGGTGAATCGACATTTCGGGTTTCGATAGTTGAAGGGTCGACGAACTCGAAAGGAGAAGTTGTGAAGTCGTGAAATCTAAAGTTCTGAAATCGTGAAAGGTGTGATCATATTGTTTGATCGAAAGATTTGAGTTGGTGCCTAGTGTTTGTTCAAGCAGGCTCAACCCATAAGGACCTGTGGATACACTGTTGTGTGGGAAGGGTATTTCCCGAGGGGAATCCAATGAGTCAATCAAGATCAAAGGGAATATTAGAATGATCCTGTGCAGACCTTGGACCTGAGGATTTGGGGGTCTGCATCAATAACCTTCCTCGACATCTAGAAAAGTTTCTTCCTAAGTTCGATCCTGAAACCTTTGGATTGCCGAAAGATCTTATCAAGAAATTTATACTAGCGACCAGGCTTATGAATGTCCAACATGAAGACGTAGTATGAAGACTTTTCCCCTATACATTTGAAAATCCATCTTCCATGTGGTACTTCATTTTTCCGATAGGATCTATAACTAGCTGGATGAAGTTCCCGAAAGATTTTCTAGACAAATTTGCCAAAGAAACTACTACGGGAGCTCTGATGGCTGAGTTGTTCGCCACCACCATGAGTTCGAAAGAAAGGGGCAAATACTTCAATCAAATATTCATGACCATATTGAACAAGTTCCAACCCAAATCTAATCCAACTCAAGAATTGCATATCAAAGTTTATGCTAATGCTCTCATAGCTTGCATTTCCATGTTCGTAAAAAGGGATGCTAAACGAACCCTAGCTGAGAACTTTGAAGAAGCCAAAATGAGAGAATTTTAGATGAAGGGATATAAAGAAGTCTACGTTTCTTTAGTTAAGAAAGAGGCTCAACCTCCTCCCAAGAGAAGAATCCTTTTGACTAGAACGTCGAGGCAACAAGCAGAACATACCCCCGACAAGGGTAATGGAGACATAGAATATCTACAATGCATGGTTAAGAAATTATCAAACAAGATCATAGATATGAAGAGAAACGTAGGGGAAGGAAACCAGGGCCAAAGGCCCTATAAGCCTTTATTTAAAAGGAACCCACCGTTCAAGGAGATTGAACCTCCCCCAACTAACTTAAATATTTATCTAGGGAATGTGGCATCTGATTCTTACTGTACGTATCACCAGGAAAACCACTCTGAAAGTGACTTCCCTCAATGGGTGCATGCCATGAATTTGATGGAAAAACGGTTTCTAGACGAAGTATCCCTTACCAAACAATCGAACAATTCAGTTATAAATATTGTCGACCAAGAAGAGGTTGATCCACCACAAGATACAACCATGCTGATATGGGATCCCGACCTGATCATGCCTTCCGACGACCTGTTTGAGTCTCAAGAACCACCTGTCGAGGTCTCGATGGTGTAGATGCGCAGTAAAGGTCTACCTGTCTCAAAAGACATCATTTCTGTCCAAACTTTGAGAAATAATACAATCCCCAATCACCCGAAATAACCTTTTTCTCCCAGTAAACAAAATATAATCATCCATACCTGAGAATCTCCCAAACTAGATTACGACATAGTTGAAGATTTGAAAAAGTTAAGAGTTAACATATCAGTCATGGACATATGCAAAATCCCTTAGCAGAAGGACTTCCTGCAACAAACTTTTAAATCAATAGAATACCCTACGACTGGCAATGGCAAGGAAAGAAATATAACTTCCACAAACCCAGTAAATAAACCAAATGTGAATACTTGTTTCAAAGATAATAAGGGGAATCCTTTTGTCCCACCTTTCCTCTTAACGTTAGAATTTTTCAACAGGAACCTCCATAATTGTTTGGTAGATTCAGAAGCATCTTCCAATTTTATGCCCTTGTAAATTTGCAAAAAATTAAATGTCGTTCCACTACAGAGAGACAAACATGTGACACAACTGGATAGGACCCAGGTCAAAGTCATGGGGAAACTCAAAGATGTAATGATCATAATAGCGACACATCCTAAATTTGTACAAGTGATTGGTATCATTATAGTAGAAATCCCAGTGGCCTATGGGTTATTACTAAGTTGAGATTGGTATGATAAGTTAAATGGGTACTTTAGAACAGAATGGGCACACCTTTGACTACCACCGAAGGGATACAAGAATATTATCAGAATCAATAGGGAAAGATATCTAAAACATACGATCATTGATCTAGAAACCCTGAATGAACCCTCATCTATAGATTTTCCCGTGATGGGAAATTATTCCTGCGATTCCCACTTTGGAAAATTTTCTCCTCTCTTATCCGATGTCCCCCTCACTCAAAACTCTGAAATGGTATTTCAAGAGAAATCTTCGATATTGACAGAAGACACCCTCTTTCACCAATACCCTATGTTAGAAATTATAGAATAAGAGACAGGAGAGCTAGAAAGTAATAAGGAAGAAGAAAAGGGCTATTGTTGTTCACAAATTTGGACCATATACTTTGATGGATCTAAATTGTAGGAAGGATCAGGGGTAGGTTGCATCCTCATTGATCCAAAAGGTAAGTGTCATTTCATGTCCTATAGACTAGAATTTGAATGCACCATTAACACTGCCGAGTATGAAGCTCTAGTACAAGGGTTAAAGAAAGACATAGACTTGAACGCCAAAGAATTGAAAGTTTTTGGGGACTCATAGACTATAGTTAGATAAGTAAGGAATATACACTACAATTCCCCACACAACGAGGTATTCTAGGAGTAAGCGACAGAAACTGATCCTCGAATACAAAAACATATTGACGGATCAAAATCTCACACCATCTTGAAGGGGATAGCTAATCTAGAAAATATGTTTGACCTGAAAGAAATCTTTAGGGGGCCTAATAACAAAAATATTGGTAGCTCCCATCCCTTGCATAAAACTATAAACCTCGGAACCCCGAAAATTCCAAAAAATGTGAATCTCGTAAAGACCATATCTAAAGAGGAAAGAGAGGATTATCTCAAACTGTTCATATAATATCAAAATGTCTTCTCATGGTCCTACCAAGACCTAAAAACCTACGAAACTCGGATCATTAAACACACTATACCATTGAAACCTGAGGTCAAACCTTTCCAATAGAAGCTCTGAAAGTATCACCCATCCCTAAAACCTCTCATGTATTAGGAATTAAAGAAACTTTTAGATGCCAAGATAATTTTCCAGGTCAGGCATTATGCATGGGTAGAAAATGTGGTCCTTGTGAGAAAAACGTATGGAGAAATTCGCTTATGTGTAGATTTTAGAAACCTCAACAGAGCTTCATAAAATGACAATTACCCAGTCCCACCAATGGAGAAACTCCAATAGACCATGTCTGGCTCGAAGATTTTCTCCCTATTGGATGGTTTCTCAGGTTACAACCAAGTCTTGGTTTCGGAGGAGGATCGTTTAAAAACTACCTGCCGAACCAAGTGGGGAATGTTTTCTTATAAACACATGCCTTTTGGGTTAATCAATGTAGGAGAGACCTTCCAAAGGGCCATGGACATAGAATTTCAGGGACTAATCAACAAGTGTGTGGTAGTGTATCTAAACGACGTAACTGTGTATTCAAAGAATAGAGAAGAACACATCCAACACTTAACTCAGATTTTTGAAAGGTGCAGGAAATGTGGTATATCCTTAAATCCAAAGAAAACTATTTTCGCTGTCGAGGAAGGTAAGTTGTTAGGTCATATTATATCCCAAGTAGGTATTCGCATAGACCCAGAAAGGATTAAATCCACAACTCAACTATTGTTGCCCCATAACAAGAAAGCTATGGAGTCCTTTTTCGAGAAAATCAATTTTGTGAGAAACTTCACTCCCGATTTCACAGAAATCATCAAACCCTTACAAAATATGATCCAAAAAGATGTCGAATTTAATTGGGTTGATGAATGAAAGAATGCTTTTAGCAATATTAAAACTTCTATATCCTGGGCCCCTGTGATATGAAGTCCTGATTTCAATAGGGATTTATTCCTCTATAATTTTTCCTCCGACCAATCATTAGTTGTAGTATTGAATCAGAAGGATGATGACAACAATGAAGCTCTAGTGTTGTTCATGAGACCTAATTTCCCGGGAGATGAAATTAACTATCCCATTGTTGACAAACATGCCTATGTGGTATACAAGGCAGTAAAACAATTCAGGACTTACATCCTCAAGAACCACACCAAAGTGATTGTGCCTCACCCTTCAGTCCGATCCTTTTTTACTCAACAAGAGATGGGGGAAAGAAGAGGGAATTGGATGGAAGTTGTCCAAGAATTTGATCTAGATATAAAAACTACCAAACTTGTCAAAGGGCAAGGATTGTGCAAACACGCAGCTAAAGCCGAAGAGAAAGTAAATGAAGATTCTAGATGGGAGAATAAAATGACATTATGGTGTGATGAAACTTCATAAATTTCCCCAGGGCCTAAGTCTTGGTATAAGAATTTGACTTAACTCCTACACCATGGGGCCTGCCCAAAAAATCTCAACCTGAGGGAAAGGAGAGTTCTCAGGTTAAAATCTCCACAATATCCTCTCATAAATTCAGTACTCTTCTGGATTAATTATGATGGGGTACTTTTAAGATGTCTCAAATGTGAAGATGCAGACAAAGTTCTCAAGGAGATCCATGATGGCCTTGCAGGTGGACATTTCATAGGAAACATCGTTTCTCATAAGATACYGAGGGTTGTCTATTATTGRCCCAAATTGTTCAAAGACGCTCACACCTACACTAGGAACTGTAAAACTTGTCAAATGAGCACGGGGAGAGAAAAAAGAGCATCAATTCCACTCCAACCAATGATTGTCTCTAGGMCTTTTGAGCAATGGGGGTTAGATATCATAGGAGAAATTACACCAAGCTCTTCAAAACAACACAAATACATTMTGGCTACCACTGATTACTTCACAAAATGGGTAGAGGCTATATCTTTGACTCATGCAAACGAAAAAGTGGTGATCCAATTCATAGAGAAACAACTAATCATGAGGTTTGGTGTCCCTTCTGTTCTGGTTTTTTATAATGAAKCTTATTTCTCTTCCACTTGACTAGTGGAGTTTTCTTTGGACAAAGGAATCATAATTAGGTACTTTGCAAATTATTATCCACAAGGAAACGAGGTGGAAGAATCAACCAATAAGAACCTAGTAAGAATACTAAAAAGGACAGTTGCAAATAACCAAAGGAATTGGCATAATCTACTCCATAACGCTTTATGGGTCAATAGTGTCACACCCAAAGAAGCCATAGGAAATTCCCATACTTCCTAGTTTACGGACAGGAAGCCATTCTCCCAAATGGGATTTATCTTCCATATCTTCAGCTAGCCCAATATTCCCATGGGGATCCCTCATTGGTCATACAAAAAAGAATTGATACTCTTATCATGCTAGAATAAGAGAGAGAAAAGGCTAAGTCAAAATTCATAGCTTACCAATAGATAGTGAAAAGGTGGTTTGACAAGAATAAGGCCAAAGAGAAGGATTTTGAAATAGGAGACTTAGTACTGAAATGGGACAAAGAAAATGAGCCGAAAGGGAAACATTTTAAGTTTTAGAATCTGTGGCTTGGAACTTTCTAGGTGGATGAGAAGATTAGGGCAAGCAATTATTGGTTATAAAATCTAAGGGGGTAACCTGACACCCTCTCAGTAAATGGCCAAGCCCTCAAACAATATTTCCAATAATAATAATAATAAATAAATAAATAAAAAACATATTTTTGGTTTTCTTTTTCTTTCTAGATTTCTGTGCTTTGGAAAGTTGTGTTTAGAAAGACAATGGTTGACCTTAAGACATGCAACATTATGAACTCTTTTATTAACTCATCACTCACATAAAAGACAAGTAGCATCAAGGAACTTGCGGTTGCTTTCAGGAGCCCTCCATCTAACCCACGCAAACAAACAACTTCGAAGAAATGCTAGACGTATCTTCCTAGTGGTTTGGTAAGACCTAAAGGGTAAGAAGGAAATTCGAAAAGGACTACATGAAATTGAACACAAATCTAGCAAAGGGTCCACCTAACCATTTCACTTTGCAAAATAAATAGACGTCATCCTCTCTCACTCGCTCAGGGTATCATGCTGAAATAAAATGGACATTATCAAAAGAGTGATCAGTAGGAGAGGGTATGTTGATATCTCTGTCCGGGCTATGGATTCTCGCTAGCAGTGGAGTAAGGTATGTGATGTTGGGTTGACTCCTCTGGGGCTATGGACGCTCGCTGGTAGTGGAACAACACCAAAGAGAATGAGTAAAGGTAACTAAGGGATTCATACCAGTGATTTCCTTGCTAGACTTTTGTAAAAGGGGGGCGTAATTCAAATCTACAGGAAACAAAGGAGGAATAAAGGTCAAAACCCCACAGGCAGACTCGGAAGCATCAACCGAAGGATTTCAAATTGCCATAGGTAAAAGAGGATCTGATTTAAAACCAGAAATTTTTTTCCACCAACTTTCGTACCAGCCAAGAATGAAGGAAGAACAAAGATTCTACATTCGTCCAGTGAATTGCCATTTGTTGAGCACTCAACACACCCTAAAACGTCTATGTAAAATTTCACTTTTTGGGTACCACTTGATCTTTTGGCATTTTTTTATATGAAAAATGTGTCCTTTTCTTATCATTTTTGTTTCTCATTAAGTATTTAAAATATTTCTTGGACATGTGAAAATCATTAACTTAAAGGACTAATATCTAAATTAGAAAAATGGCAGTCAAAGTTTTCCCGGACGTGTTTAGGGATTTTGACATTGGGAAGGATTAAGGGTGAAATAAAACGCTAGAGAGAACCAAAGTTTATGAGTTTCGATATTCATCAGTGTCGCCAGACGCAAAATTTGTTTTGCGACAAGCACCACCAAGAATATCGCCAATGACCGATCAATTTAGCATTGCTGAAAGGTTAAAAGAATAAGCAGTGAACTAAAAATGAAATAATAATCACCGACCTCTGAAACGTTTTTAGTATCGAGAGTTTCAAAATATGATAACCCACCAAGAAACTACGTGCTAGATTTATTCCCAAGGCCGTCAGACACTCTCTCGGCTTTGAAAGTCGCAGTATCAAGCTCAGTTTAGTGCGTTCAACTTAAACAAAGCCCTGAGTCTGAATGTTATGCATAAGATTAGTTCCTGGTCATTACTGCTCTATATCTTGAGTCAGCAGCACC
>ML809137.1:26607-59679 GCA_009831015.1 Picea engelmannii | reverse complement strand
TATTGTGATTGTACAAGAAAGGATTTCTTGAGGAGTTTTATCCTTCCATAAGGATTAATATATGGTGTTACCCTACCTCAAGGGTTTTCTCTATTTCTTGTGTTCATGTTATGGTGAATGGTTTATGGTTTATTCTTGGTATTGTTGAATTATATTTGTAGATATGGTATAGGTACTTAATAGGTTAAATTGTTCTTCTCTTCTGATCAGGTCGTTTAGAAGAAAATTTTGCGGTATGAGAGATTACTTTATCGCATTGTTTTGTCGGCACAATATTCAAAACTACCTTTGGTATCCTGTAGGGATGACCCCCTAGATTAACAATGAAGCTATGGGGTCGAGAGTCATAAAGAACATGACACCTCCACATATATGACTGGTCTAAAAAAGTATCACAGAATTTTAGTGGGGAAACATCACATAATACCTCATCCTTGAAGGGCTTGATGTCATATGACAGGAGACACTATTGGCTGACAAAAAGATCTCATCCCTAGTGGAGCCATCCGATGTTGTATGGCTATGGGTGTGGTGTTATCGAAAAATCCAACTTATTGATGACCTCTGTTAATATGAGGTTCTTATAGCTTCCGCTATCAACAATAAAATGCATTAGGCATCTGTGAATGGAAAGGGAACTCCCCCTCCTAGGAATCCTCTCATTCTTCTGGTTTTATTGTTGCGGTCATGAAAATAGCAGTGAGTTATACATCAACTATATGCCTCCTTTTATTATTGTCTGAATCAGATTCCTAGTCGAGGCTTGGCTCTGCTTCTATGATATTGAATACCAATTATTGTTCCAAGTGAAATTCATCGGTGTTGCACCAAGGGATTTTGTGGAAGCCGCACCACTTCCCTATGCCCTTCTTCATCTTCTTGTTTCCCTTCTTTTGATGTGGCTTGGTTTGGTTGTCTTGAGGTTGAATTTTCTGTGAGTTAGGGATTCCTTTACCATAATTTGGTTTTTGTGGATTTGCAAACCCAAATTCCCATTTGTTATGCTACTTAAAGTTTTGCTCAATTTTGACATCATATCTATAAGGGGCTTTGAATGATGAGATGTCCAAAAACTCCATTTCGGTTGGGATGTATCTGTGTAGATCCCTACGGTATTTCAGAACCAGATGTCGCTCAGATTCTTTGATACCCAACTTTGTGCACAAGGTATGGGAGCTATTTGTGAGATACACCACTGTTTGGTCATGATTTTAATGTAGCATGGTCCATATCATGTATTGGTCATCATAGTTTCCCACAGGGTAATATTTCTCCTTCGTCGCATCCATAAAAAAATCCTAAGTGGGCTTGACCCCAAATATTATAGATTCCTCTGTGGAATTTTTATCTCAATAATTTTCCCACCAATGTTTGACATGGGGGAGAGCCTTAAGCAGCACAAAGGTGATCTTTTCTCTATTGGAAAAAATGTGAACAAAGAAATAAACTTCTAGCAAATTTAACAATTTTTCCAAAGGATCCACGTCGATATGACCTTTGAATACGAGAATATAAAAATTAACTTGTACCTTGAATGGGGTAGTGTCTCCAAAGTGACCGCTTGACAAAGACGTTCTTGTTATTGTCGGTAATCGTTGAAGGATTTGGGAAAAATTTCCAACATCTCGTTCCTATGTTGTGTGAGGGACGACGACGTGATTTATTTTTATTTATTTTTGTAGAATTTGGAGGCCGAATTGGCCCAAACAAATTACAGATCTGATTTCCTCTCACAATTTCACCCAATTTCAAAAACAAAATCAGCCGAAACAGAGTTCGAGAAGTGAAGTTATGAGCATTTTAAATTCAACAGTTTTTCAGGGTTTTTCTGGAAAACACAACGATTTTCTGCAGTAACTTATTATTCAACTTTTTTGGTTTTTTCATGATGGATGTGGGACTGAAGAGTTCCTAGGGTGCTCAGATGGCTATTTCCTGTCAAACACTCAAGGGAATTCTTTAAGCATTCAAATCCAAATTGTATGACACATTGGATGCTAGATTGCATGACCTTGCAAATGGCCTCAATGATAGTTTTCGTAGTATTTGAGATTCATTGGATAACATGCAACATATATTTCTTATAGAGGACATCATGGATGAATATAATCAAGAAATATATGCTTGGTATGATTTTGAGGCCGACTGTGATGATTGGTATATGGATAGTTGTCATTTCTGGGATGACAACCACTTTCATATTTTATTTGATGACTCTAATCCACCTTCTKTATAGATCATCAATATGACAAATCGAGAGCCAATAATTATTACCAGTGTCCATCCTGCATATTCTACAGTGGTATTATTCCTTCTGGATTCTGCTACGACCCTTCTCCACTATGTRGATGTATATTCTTATTTGGATCCACATGACAAGTGTCAGTCTTTGGAGCATCATTTTGAGTTGGTTATTGGGTTCCAAAATATTCCACGGGGAGTTCACATGAKCACTTGGACATGGGACCCAAGATTACAATGGTGGTTGGACTACTTCAACATGGTGGCTTTCCTTTCTACATGGGACCTTGGTTCTCTAGTCTTCTTCARCATTATGGTCCACAATTATCCATGGGACCCTGGTATATGGTTGTRCATCAAGTGTTGAGGACAACACTTTCATAAGGGGGATGGAATTTAAGGTAGCTAGAGAGGTAGTGGGGGGGCCCAGAGGGCCCATAGTGATAATAGTGGAGGTCATTCAATGTAAGGTGGACTAGGTCCACTATATTATTAAATAAGGCCCACTATGGTATTTGGATATAATAAATGGGTAATTAGATATAATAAATGTAAGAGGAATTCTTAGAAGGTTCTACTTCTAGAAGATTCCTCCTCTAGAATGTTCCTAGGTGATGGTAGCACTATATAAAGGGGTTCAAGCAATGTAATGAGACATGAAGAGAAGTATTGTATTTGGAGTTGAAGCTCATTAGGAGGATGCCCCCTCGAAGAGGCAAGTGAATAGGAGAAAATCCCTTCCATAATAGGATCCATTGTATGGTGTTTCCCTACCTCAAGAGTTTGGTAATAATAAAATGTGGTTTCTTCTATCTTTCTCTGTGGATCTATTGTGTATTCAGTATTTGTGGTGATTATATTTGTAGATCTATTCAGGTACTTAACAACGATCTTTTGATCCTTCATTCCTCTTCTATTCCACCATGTGAGGCCACTTGGGCTAGCGAGAGCGGTTATCATCAAGGGAAACTAACTCAAGACCCAACTCTCTATATCCTGACCTCGTTGGGGACATGCACAAGAACTGAAAAAGAGTAGCCTTCTCTGATACCATTGATGCAGATTAGTTTGAGAATGAAATGAAGGTAGAGATATAAAATTGAAATATATAGATATATCACGAGATACACAAGAATATTGCAATAAACATAGAAATACAATGAGGCAAAATTTTTATTAATGAGAAAATGTACAGAAACTATAAAAATATAGAGTGAATGACTTGCTAGAATGATGGAAGCTTATCTCTGAGAAGAGATGTGATGGCTACGCTCATTCACAATAAGATTATGATGTTTACAATGATGCTCTAGAGGATTTTTTATCATAAAAAAAATCCAAAGCCGTGAGCCCGGAAGATAAAACACCAAAAAGTTTGTGGGCCCCGATGGGAGTAGTTGGTACGTCAACTTCCCAAGGGCATAAATTTTGCATACGATCTTGGTTTGGGGCATTCTATACCTCATCATAAAGATATAACCGAGTAAATATTTTGTTCATCCTAACCATGCCTTTAGCTAACATCTGAGTGTTGTCATGCCAAAAAAACATTGTTTAGGGCCTCAAAATGGCCCTAGAAGTTCAGGACCTGAAAAATCATAGAAAAACTACCAAGGTGGAAACCCATGTTTTGAGCTAGTGGAATAGGTGGGTGGCCAATGATTTCGACCTGGATTAGCATGTGAATTTAATTAGCAATGATTTTGGAGAATCACAAACTCCACAAGCCTTCCATGTTTGATCAAGAGGAGGACAAGGTCCTACCTTCCATAGAGTACTTAGTAAAACATTCTTAGGCAGAGTTGACAGACGACACAGTTTTGCAGTAGTATTCCATAAATATAAGACAGGGGCATCATGAACTTTGGTATATTGGGATGAAAGGATAACTTCTAGGAAAAAGAAATTGGTACTCCAGGGAGAAGGTAGAAGAAAAATTTCTTCACCTCATTTAGTAAATAATTTTGGGAACAAAATCCTCTCTCAATCGGGAGTTATGATCTAGATTGGATGATTATATTATTTTTCATCTATCTCAGTTCTTTTTGGGTGGAAAAAATTGGACAAATAAGCTAGTAGACTCATTTCGATGGTTGGTCCCAATTTGGAAATTTGGTTCAAAAAAACCATCTGAAAACTTCTAAAGCCATTTTGAGGCCTCAGACAACACATATTATTGTCCAAACCTTACTATCAAGCAATATTCCATGTCCTACGCTATAAGATATTTCCAATGGTGTCTCAAACACCTAAATTATAGCTCGTATGCAAAAGTTATGTTTCATGCAAGTTGACCTACCATTTTGATCATGATGGTATGAGTGGATGACATGTCAACCCCCATTACTTGAACAATTGGCGCTATCCATATAGTTGATTTTATAGAATATTTTAAAATATCCAAACCTAATCACTAATTGAGGGTTGAGGAATTCAATACCCTAACCCTAGACGACTATGAGGCTATGTTAAATACCAGGCCGCTAGGAGGATAAGGGGTTCCATTCTTTAGCATTGTATTCGTTCCATAGTTGAGAAAAGCACGTAGGAGTGGTAATCTGAGATCATAAAATAGGAGAAGAGATATTGTAGTAGCCATACAAGCCACAATGTCAAAGGAAACACGACAAAGAGTGACTCTTTTGTACTTTCATTTGAAGAAAAGAGCGCAGAGCGACCTCACCTTCTAGTTGGGTTTTCTCTTGTATTGGGTTTCTTAGGTTATATCTTGTGTTTATTTCTGGATGGTGTGTGAGTATTTATTTATGTTTCTCTATCGTTTGCATTTAATCTATTTCATACATTTTAAGAAGAAAACTAGTAATTAAAAAATCTGATATCTAAAGGAAATTAAACTTCACATTATAGATTTCATTATTTTATTATATTTATTGTGACGAACTGTCCAATGGAATATCCATGACATTTTACATATCATTTTATCACATTTTCCATTGACCTCTCGATAACTTAGTATGTAATTAATGTCATCCCCATTATTGCAATAGATGCTTAATGCTAACCAATCATATATTTAATACTTGAATGTAAATCTCTCGATAATCCATTTCGTAGGTTTGGTCAAACTCATTGTAAAGATAATGCATAGTTTTTCTTTGTTTCACACAAAAGCATGTTTTAGATTTTTTTTGGGATAACACCTCTATTAAGCTTAGTGATATTTTCTAACATGTATGTTCTTGATTAAGTTTAGATTTGAATATGCACAAAATGAACCTTGTCAACATCACAAAAACCTAAAATTGAGATTACAATAGTGAGAATTGTGATTCCATTCATTCAATTTTCTACATCATCAAATCATCACTTATTTGTTCTCTAGGTTGTTCTTTACCCTTTTCTTGATTCTAGGCATCATTATCTATCACGCTCTTTCAATTTATTCTTGTTGTTTATAGAAACATTAGTACCAATGTGACAATATATAAACATTAGTATCAATGTGATGATACTCCACATGTCAAATATTTTGGGAATACCCCACAACTCTCTTTCCTCATGCCTCACACCCAAGATGTACGAGATGTATCATTTGTAGAATTAATTCTTGCAACAACATTTTTTATCCTTTTATGTTCCTAAGTAAGCTATGGACAGTGTAACATAATTGTTGTTATCATCAAATCTATGCATTAGGAATTACATTATAATATGCACTTTAACACACTTTTTTGCATGGTTTGAGAGAGAAAGTGAACTTCATCAATATCCACAATAAGAATAACACACATGGTTGTCTTGATGAATAATTCCCTTTAACTCTCAAGAAAGGCCTCAAGGTTTACAACAATTTCTTATTTTCTCATGAAATCTACAATGAACATTAGAAATGTGTTTGCGAGTTTAAAGGATTTGGCTTCCATAGTTAAACATGATTGTGATATGCTTAAGATATGAATCCAAGATATAGTCCTAACTCCTCAAGTATCATATGGATACATGGAACAAATCTTGTCTTATATGGTTGTCCACAAAAATGAAGTTTTATATTATCATTTTTAAAGCTTTAAAGTTTTTATGAAGAAAACAATAGTAACTCTTTTTTATGAAATTTATTTATTTTTAGTGTACATATAACCCATAAAATTACATTTGAAATATTTATTATTAGTTTCTTCAAAATTACTATTTATTTATTTTTTGGTTACTTATTTTTTAATGTTGTAAAAAATTGGAAGGAATATATTTTTTGACTAATTATTTTTATGAAGTATATGTTTAATTTACTCTTGTCTTCAATTAAAGTATTCATACTTTTGCAATTTTTCATAATGAAAGCCTTGGATGAATATATACCATTCAACTTGAAAGAAAAACTAGCCATTCAAATTTGAAAGTGATTTGAAATAAAAAAGAATATTTATTATAACTTTCTTTAAAATTATAATTTATTTATTTTTTATTGCATAACTTTTAAGATTATAAAATTTTTAAAGGCCTATATTTATTTAGAATAATTATTTTTATGAAATAAATATAAAATTTATTTTGTGAATTAAAATATCTTTACTTTTGCAACTTTAAAAGATATTTATTTAGAATTATTATTTTTATAAAATAGATGTAGACTTATTCTTGTCAATTAAGGTATCATTACTTTTACAACTTTAAAAGATATTTATTTAAAATTATTATTTTTATAAAATAGATGTAGGCTTATTCTTGTCAATTAAAGTATAATTACTTTTACAACTTTACTTTTGCAACTTCGATTTTTATTTAAAATTATTATTTTTATAAAATAGATGTAGACTTATTCTTGTCAATTAAGGTATCATTACTTTTACAACTTTTCATTTTTCATAAGAAATGACTATATCTTTCAACTTCAAATAATATTTACAGAGAAATGAATATATACCTTTAAGTTCAAATAAAAATATTTCAAAAGTACCCCTTCAGATTTGATACCGATCATCATACTTGTGTAGGAATCTTTTTCTTTAACATAGCCTGGTCCATTTGACATCTGGAATCGCAAGTGGCCGAGATTTGTACATTTACCAGGTTCCTTTCTCCTTAACCGACTCGAACGTCCTTACTCCATGTGCGTTTAAGAATTTCAACTTAGTGCGAATGAATGGTTCTCGCATGCAATGAAAATTTCAAATTTAACCCTGGTTCGGAGTCTAGATGGTTTTCAAATCCGTGTTTGGAGTCCGCCCGTTCCTATATAACGAAGGCCATGCCATTGTATTTCTCACCTCTTGCTTACCGACTTTGGGCTCCGGCTGAGTATTCCCTACACCTCTTGCTTACCGACTTTGGGCTCCGGCTGAGTATTCCCGTCATAAGGTATACTACTGTTAGGTTTTTTCTTTTCTGCAATGTAATAAGCTGTGCAATCTTAGCGGTATGAAGGAGCAAACCGGTATGGTATTGTAAGTTGCAGGTAGGGTTGTATATTTTGTGTTACGGCTATTAAGGCTTTCTAATCCATGAGTTATCAATGATGTGATCATATTATATATGTCTACCTTGTGTACTGATATGCCTTGATGCAGTTTAGCAGATTGAGTTGAAGTGAAGGCATTTTTTTTGCAGAAGCCGGAGTCTGGTTGGTATTGAAGGCATTCCGTTTCAACATAGTGACACCAAGAGTCCATCCAGTATTAGTGTATGAGTGTAGCCGAAACCCAAAAAGTAAGTACAGATTTCCCAGCAGCTGTAAGTCCTCTAATGTCCAACGTACAAGGAGGGAGGAACTGCATAGCCGAGCTGAAGGATAAACCAGGTCATTTGCATGCTGTTGCTCCAGTAATAGACAACTTTTCTTATACTTTCATCCCTTGTTTAAATATATTGCATTTGTAATAGACAACTTAACTTATAGTTTCATCCCTGGTTTAAATATATTACAGCCATCATATTGAAATCCTGCACAAAATCATGAATAAATGCACTTCATATATGAACTTAAATCGATTGTTGCTCCAGTAATAAACAACTTTTCTTATACTTTCATCCCTTGTTTAAATATATTGAAATTGTAATAGACAACTTAGCTTGTAGTTTCATCCCTGGTTTAAAGATATTACAGCCATCATATTGAATTCCTGCACAAATCAACACACCGGAGATTATCATTGCAATCCTCAATCGAAGTCACAGACGTACGCTGGCAATCCCCAATATCAGTACCCTGGCAATCCTCAAATCAGCCACAGCCGTACCCTGGCAATCCCCAATATCAGCCACAACCCCGGCAATCCTCAATATCAGCCACAGCCAAAGGTGTCACGATTTTACTTTCTTTTGATCTGCACAAAGCTGTCATGATTTTCCTTTTTCTTTTGCTTAATTACACTGTTTTTGTTTTTGCATCGCAAGTATGGTTTTTCTTTTGCTTAATTACACTGTTTTTGTTTTTGCATCGCAAGTATGGGAGAGAATAAATGCCCTCTATATTTGAACTTAAATCGATTGCAGATTTCGTCCGTTCAATCGATTGAAAATGGAGTAAAGTTTATGGAGCACTATATATTTAAATTAAATCGATTGCATATTTTGTCCGTTCAATCGATTGCATATTTTGTGAGACTTGAAACAAAATTGAGAAAATCCAAAATAGTATAACCTATGACTTTAAAATTAAATGAAATACTAGTTATGTTGATAGAATATAATTCTATTTCCATATATTCTAAAACCATGATTAGATACTTATAATATCATGATTAGATACTTATAATATAAGAATAAATTAGGGAAGTTGATTAAAGATAGACTCCTTATTATGCTTCTAGAGTGAGTAGCAATAACCACAAGATCAAAGGAGGGTGGGATAGTTATTATGCTTTTAGAGTGAGTAGCAATAACCACAAGATCAAAGGAGGGTAGGATAGAGATTTCAAATGATACTTATATTATGATACTTAGCTTATGTTATGAGACAAATATATCCAATTCAGTATTTCCATGTCTAAATTAAGTAAAAGAATGAAAAAATGAAAAGTCTCTTAATGGGAAACCTCATATTAGAATATGTCAAATGTATAGGATAAGATGATCATTCAAATGAGTTAGGGAATACAAAGTTATAAAGTAATGATAACAAACTAGCATAACTATGGTTAATATAATAATAATAATGAATGAGGGTTTTGGTTAGGGGCTTAACATTCTCATCTCATTCAAAGAAGTATTTTCATCAATGTTAATCAATTGTGGATGCCTCTATATGAGTGACTCATATTTCCAAGTCACATGCTCTATTAGGGGGTTCTTCCACTTTATGAGGTACTCAATAATTACTCAAGTTCTTAGTTACCAAATATGTATTTCAATGGTTGTTTCATCTTCTATTATGATTTTTCCCTTTTCAATCTAAATTGGGAGCATGCCACCAACTACCTTATTTTAATTTGAGAAACAAGAAATATCAAATGTACACATGAAAAGGGAAGAAACTCAAATCTATCACCCATATTACCAATAGTCAACAACACCTTGTAAGGACCATAGTACTTGGGTGTTAATTTTTGGTCCTGCTTTTGTTGCTTGAAGGAGGTCTCTTTCTATGTTTGCATCCTCAAAATAACCTAATCTGCCTCTTCAAAGTGCATTGGACTATGATGTTGATCTACTTGTGTGTTGAAGAAAATGCCAGTTGTTTGTTTCTCAATGTTGTCATGGTCTTTAACCAACTCTCTAAGTATTCCCATTTTGTATTTCCAACATCTTTTTATTTTGAGCGATCTTTGATATGATGAAAGTAAATTTTTATTATTTCAATAAGGGTTGGGGTTTTGATTTTCTCTTGAAAGAATTTGACATAATTATTGTTGAATTTGATCTACTGGTAGGTGGGGTTTATGTTGGGGATGATAGTAGGGTTGGGGTTGATAATCAAGTTGACTGTGGAGTTGATGTTGGGTTGATGGTCAGGTTAAATGTGGGGTTGACCATTGTGGTTTATATTGAGGATTTCCAGGGTATGGATAGTGAGGATTGTTTGAGTATTACTGTGGATGATACTGAGGATTTCTAAGGTACGGATATTGAGGATTTCCAGGGTATGAATGAGGCCGATATTTAGGATTTATAGAGTAAAGTGTGACTTCAATTGAGGATTGCAACAACAATTTCCGATGTATTTATTTTATGTAGGATTACAATATGATGGATGTAATATATTTAAACAAGGGATTAAATCAATGTGTTTTTTAAGGATTCACATATTATAACTATGTATAGTATTATAGGTGACTATTTTGGTTTGAAAAATCATACATATAGATATGTAGGTGAATATTCAATTAAAAATATATAATTTAATATTAAAAGTTTTAAATGGTTGGCTAATATTATCAATTTGATAATATTTATGTAAAGCTTTGATAATATTTATGTAAATCTAGGAGAATGTTTAACCAAATTGGTGAATCATTTTTTTAGGGAATGGCCAAAAAATAGAAAATTGGCAAAATTTCACCACTAAACAATACCTTGGATGAGAGTATGAGATAAGTTGTTTATTATCGAAGCTACAAATACATAAAAAAAAACATGCAAATGACCTGCTATATCCCTTTTCTTGGCTATGTGGTTCCTCCCTCCTTGTACATTGTTTATGTTGTTGGCCATTAGAGGACTTATAGTTGCTAGGAAATATGTACTTACTTTGATTTTGAGTTACCTCTACATTGATGTAGTAACACTCTATGACACACTTGGTATCAATAAGTTGAAATTTAATTCCTTCAATGTTGATAAGACTCTAACTTATGCTAAAAAAACACCTTCACTTCAACTTAATCAACTAAAATGCATAAAGGAATATCAATACATACGTGAACATATATAATATGATCAAATCATTTATAACTCCATCAAGGCATATCAATACATATGGTGGACAAATATAATATTATCAAATCATTAATAAGTGCATCAAGTCAACTCAATACATAGATCAAATCAATGATAGCTCATGGATTAGAAAGCCTTAACAATTGTAACACCAAATATACGACCATACCTACAACTTAAAACTCCATACCAACATGATCCCTCATACCTACAACTTATAACTCCATACCAACATGATCCCTCATACCTACAACTTATAACTCCATACCAACATGATCCCTCAGACTACTAAGTTTGCACAACTTATGACATTACAGAAAGTAAAAACTTAACATTAGTATAACTTAGGATGGGAATACTCAACTGGAGCCAAAAGATGGTAGGCAAGAGGTGAGAAATAAAATGGCATAGAATTTGTTATATAGGAATGAGAAGACTCCAAATTTGGATTTGAAAATCATCTAGACTCCCAACTAGGTGTTGGTATTCCATTTTCACACTATTTTGATTGCTAACTAGTTCTCTTTGTTCCCTTATCCTTCATATTTTTTTACCAAAATAACTTTCTTTTTCCACTTTTTCATGTATCGTGCATGGTATATATATAATGAAGAGAATTAAGGTAAAAAGATTGTATTTTTTAGTGTTTTCCTACCTATTTGATTGTCTAAGTAACATTAAGAGATTATTCACAAATCATTGAATGTTTAATGTTACAAGAGCTTTAAGAACGAGTGAAAATTGATGGAAATACTAGCACCAAAGTGCACAAATAAAATACAATAGATGGAGGATGTTCCAGGTTTCAAGGTGGATGATTAACATCAACCAAATTTCAAGAAAGTCAAATGGCGACATCAGAAAGAAGGGTTCGAATCAAAAGTCAATGCAACAAGCGAGACATGTTTTTGGTAATGGAAGATAGCAATATGGTGAGATTTCATCAGTATGAAGTCCAAATATTGTGTGATATCAAACAATTTCATGCACTATCACATCATGAAATATTTGACATGAATCCTTATTGAAGATGGTGAGATCCAACAAAAGTATTTCAAAAGAGTCATACGGACAAACTCATGGGAAAAGAATATCATGCAGTCTAATGACATTTGTTGAATGTAAAATCTTTGATTTAGTACATTCTAGAAGCCACATATTGCAGGTGATCAATTGATATAAGATATTTTGAGACTGCGATTTGATTCTTAGAACTTTGTATACTATAAATATGTCAATAAACAAGCAATACAGAGTTAACAGAGAAAGAACATTGGTATGCAAGTGTGGACTGTAATTTGCTATTATAACCAATTTCTAGCTCTGATAGAAGATGTTTTGATCCAGATCCTGCTGTTCCATTAATTGATTGAGAATGTAATTCCTTTCCAGTAGCGTATTTCAGAATAGGTAGGATCCTTGTTTTGTTATAGTGTTGTTTAGTTCATTACGTTTCTTTCTATTTTTTGTTTGAAACGTTTCTTCCTATGCTTTGTGTGTTGCAGTTTATCTTTATTACAACATGTAGATTTCGATTTCATTCAATATTTACAATATAAGCACTCACTTATTGAATTCTAATCAAACTAAGGGCAATAGGGTATTATTACAAGAAAGTCTCAATCTTGTGATTAGATATATAATTGTAACCAACATTTTCAACACTTGTGATTTCACTCGATGATAGTTCAAAGTTGAATGTTTTCTATAAACCAATTTGAAAGGGTTATTTCTTCAATTCTGATCAAATTACTTTTTATGATCAATATTTATTTTTATTTTTTTTACTTTAATAAGATAGTTTAAATGTTTGAGATAGGTTTCTTTTAATTAATTAGACACTACAAAGAAATTAAAACTACATATAATTTTTTCATAGCACTTCAGAAGTACACAGTAACTTCCGATTGATGAATGAATCAAACAAAGTTTATGTCTATTTTATTTGTAACAAAACTAATAATATAAACTGATTGTCATTTTTTGCATTGTTGTCAGGGAAGTGTTGAAAAGAATTGGGAACTTTGTAGTATTAGCTTAAAAATCATATTACATATGCATATAAGGATGAATTCATGGGAATAAAGATGGTAAGTGCTAAAGACAAACTCACTATAAAAGTTCTATGGTGTAAAATGCCTTCTATAGTGTAAAATTCCTGATGCATTCACTATAAATATTTTATAGTGAGTCTCATATTACATATGCATATAAGGATGAATTCATGGGAATAAAGATGGTAAGTGCTAAAGACAAACTCACTATAAAAGTTCTATGCTGTAAAATGCCTTCTATAGTGTAAAATTCCTGATGCATTCACTATAAATATTTTATGGTGAGTCTCTATTCTATTGAATTCAAATCAACATAGTATAGGATGCATGAATATATATAAAGATCCTAGAGGTATATTTACTAGTGGAACATGAAGAACCACTCCATCTATTTCAACAAGTGGTGCATTAAGATCCACCCCATCCAATAATTCATCAATAGCTAGATTTGGAAGAGGAGGGCAACCAAGAAGAATTGTGGGGTCTCAAGTGAAAGGAAAATCCAAATAAGATATTTCAAAAGGGAAAGCTCCTCAAACAAGTGAAACAATAGAATCTAGATTATTTGCACATGATCCAAAAGAGAAAGAATTAATTAGTTGCCAATAGAAACAATTGGAAATATCATTGCAGTAAATCCTATAGAAGAACCAAAATATTCTATTTCATAATTTTCAAGCAGGACAACATGTTGGATGATGAGGGTGGAGTAGAAGCACCAACATCAAATGTGGAATACAATTTTGTATTTCCTATTTTGGATCCAACAACAACAATGAAAATGAAAAACATTCTACCATCAACATTACCAAATTTCCATAGAATGGTAAATGAGGATCTTGAAGCTTTATGATGACCTTGAAGATTTATGGTAAAATTGGAAGGACTATATTTTTTTGACTAATTATTTTTATGAAGTATATGTCTAATTTACTCTTGTCAATTGAAGTATTGATACTTTTGCAATTTTTCATAATGAAAGGGTTGAATGCATAAATACCCTTCTACTAGCTCTTCAAATTTGATAGTGATTTAAAATTAAGAAAAATATTTATTACTAGTTTCTTTAAAATTATAATTTATTTATTTTTTAATACATAACTTTTAATGTTATAAAATTTTAAAAGGTCTATATTTATTTAGAAT
The DNA here is from genome assembly GCA_009831015.1 of Picea engelmannii. Lineage (NCBI taxonomy): Eukaryota > Viridiplantae > Streptophyta > Pinopsida > Pinales > Pinaceae > Picea > Picea engelmannii. The sequence goes on along the minus strand of ML809137.1, from coordinate 45,406 downwards.
AATTATTTTTATGAAGTAAATATAAAATTTATTGTTGTCAATTAAAATATCTTTACTTTTTCAACTTTGAAAAATATTTATTTAAAATTATTATTTTTATAAAATAGATGCATGACTTATTCTTGTCACTTAAAGTATCTTTACTTTTACAACTTTTCGTTAAAAAAGAAATGAATATATAAATTTCAACTTTAAATAAAAATATTTCAAAACTAACCTTTAATATACAACTTTTTCATCTTTCCATTATAGAGATATGAATATATACCTTTCAACTTCGAATAAAAATATTTCGAAAGTAACCCTTCAGATTTGATACCGATAACCACACTTGTCTAGGAATTTTTTTCTTTAACAGAGCCTGGTCGATTTTACATCTGGAATCGCAAGTGGCAGAGAATTGTCCATTTAACAGATTCCTTTCTCCTTAACCGACTTGAACGTCCTTATTCCATGTGTGTTTAAGAATTTTAATTTAGTGCAAATGAATGGTTCTCGCATGCAATGAAAAGGTTCAGAGTCTGATGGTTTTCAAATTCGAGTTTGGAGTCCGCCCGTTCCTATATAACGAAGTCCATGCCATTGTATTTCTCACCTCTTGCTTGCCGACTTTTGGCTTCGCCTTGAGTATTCCCTACACCTCTTGCTTATCGACTTTGGACTCCGGCTGAGTATTCCCGTCATAAAGTATACCATTGTTAAGCTTTTTCTTTCTGCAATGTAATATGCTGTGCAATCTTAGCGGTATGAAGGAGCATACCGGTATGGTATTGTAAGTTGCAGGTATGGTTGTATATTTTGTGTTACGGCTATTAAGGATTTCTGATCCATGAGTTATCAATGATTTGATCATATTATATATGTCTACCTCGTGTAATGATATGCCTTGATGCAGTTTAGCAAATTGATTTGAAGTGAAGGCGTTTTTTTGGGCAGAAGCCAAAGTCTTGTCGGCATTGAAGACATTCAGTTTCAACTTATTGACACCAAGAGTCCATGTAGTATTAGTGTATCAGTGTAGCCGAAACCCAAAAAGTAAGTACAGATTTCCCAACAGTTGTAAGTCCTCTAATGGAGACAACTTTTCTTATACCTTCATCCCTTGTTTAAATATATTGTGTTGGACATATTGTCATTGATATGTTGTCATTGATGTCAATAGTCATGACAAGTTTTTATGATGGCAACATGAATTAGTCATGAACATTTATACAGATGGCATTAGTGTCAGGATGGCCAATAAGGTCTATTCATGTGTAATGAAGGGTCAATGATGGAAAGAGAATGCAACAGAGCAGCAAGGTTAATCTCAGGAGGAAAAGTATGTTAAAGATCGACAAAAGAAAATCACCTTAAGGCTGAAGCAATTTGTGCTTATTGTTGATCATGATAGGATCAACAATTATCCTATGATCAAAGTTTAAGAGAGATAGCGTTGCAGAAATCTCACAAGAGGAAAAGTTTACTAAACAAGGGAAACCTTTGTAAAAGATCAAGCAACATGAGCCATTCGTCTAGAATTCAGAAGCAAACCCAAGCATTGGATCATAGAGGAAACCTGCGTAAAGAAGGAAAATAATATTGTCCGTTGATGTAGATTTTGGAAAAAATTAGAACCCTCAGATCGAGGGGAAGTTATAAGAATTAGATCTCAATTGATATATCTAAAGCAACAACTTCTAAAGATATCTTAGTCAATGGATTAAAGCTGAGTAGAACAACAGTCAACCTCGACGTTGACTACTGCAGAGAAAAGAAGCCCATAATGGATAAGATTACCCGAAGGCCGAAGTCTCGAAGTGGACATGAGTTGTTTGATCCAAGGAACACTTCACTTAATATACCGACAGTTGGATCGAGTAAAGTGGAAGAACATGAGTCATCCAATCTCAAAAATATTTTGGTAGTCATATTGACCATCCGATCTATATAAAGTGGAAGGATAGGATAAGCAAAGATGAAGGCTAGAGCCCCAAAGTCCTAAAGTAAATGAGGACCTTCAGATCTCGACAATACATGATGGCCTTTGGATCAGAATAGTGGTAAACTTTGGCGTTGACCACTTCAACAAAAATGGGTTGAGAACATGTAAATTCACTCGAAGCATCGAAGAACGAAGACACTCTTAGCCATTGATCTGACATACATTTTGGGACTTAGGAAAACCATTAGATACAGGAGAATAACATGTGCCACATGAGGAGATTCATGTCAACAAGGACACACAACACAATCAAATGATCACAAGTGTCAAGATGAATTTGGCATTTGAGGTACGCATAACTAATGAATCTAAATGACACGTGGAAGCCACTCGGCTAGTGCCAAGTCAACAGTGACATCAGCAAGTTACGTCACTTTGGGAGTATGTACTTCGGGGGAAACCAGTGACTGCTCGAAGCGTCGAAGGACGAAGTTAACGCTAATTGTTGATCTAATTCAGGAGCGTTCTCAACCATTGATCAAGTACAATGGAAAGATAGAGTAAGCTTAAATCACGAAGTAACACTAACCATTGATCTACTTTGGGAGAATTCTCAACCGATGATCAAGCATAGTGGAAGGATAGCACAAGTACAAGCGTTAACCTACAGCAAGCGGTCACCACAGCTTTATGATTTATTCAATAGGTAATCTCTTCGGAGGAGTTACTACTCCAGATTTCAGGAGCCATGAATAGCCGAAGTTCCGAAGTGAACGAGAACCATTCATCGTGCAAATAAAATATCGATTGTCTGATCTACTTCGGCGAAATATGCTTTGGGAGATTTGAAAGGTTACAGAGGATGGAAGTCGTGAAGGACAAAGTTACAAAGTAAATGAGAACTATCCATCTCATCGTGACATTAAAACGTGATCATTGATTTTGATAAGTGATCAAGCACTCGCTTGGCCTAGCGCTTGGTCACCACCTGCGGTCGTATGGAATAAAGAAATAAGGGTAAAAAAGAAGTAGGAATTAAACTAATAAGCTCATCTTTCTACACCTATGGTCATATGAAAATGGTTTGAAGGAAGCGCCTCATACAGATTTCATCTATGTAATTCGACAGAGAATTAACACCATAATAATACAGAGAATAGGTGAAAGATCGAATATGATATGTGGATGAATTGAGGACGTAGCAGAAGCATGAGAATGATATAATGAGTCGATCCATGTTTGTGATCAACTCATAAAGACAAAAGAACCGACACACGACCATGATTAAGAGAGTTATATCATAAGCATTATGAATAAAGGATAAAAGGAAAAATGATATTATTTAAAGTTTAATATTATCATTTAAATAAAAAGGTACAATGGTTCAATATCAAAAGATGCAATGATTCAAATTCACACCAGTTGGAAGACTATATAAACAAGAAATAATAGTGAGAAGAAATGTAGTTGAATTTGTTGAAGCATAGACATTTATATATAATGGATTGAATGAAAGTTCATTCTATCAGGTTGGTGCCTTTTTACAAACTAGGTCTGGTATGAGGATTGGATTCCTCACATCTCAGTTCGATGTGAGATCAACAAGCTGAGACTTGTTATGAGTGTTGGATTCTTAATTTCTTAGTTGGATCTGAGAACTACAAGCTGGGTCTTGTAACAAAGAGCTGGGTCTCTCATAGTTTCTTGAAGTTGAGTATATTCAAAGATCGATCTTATGTGGTCATTCAAAATAAATAAATAAATAAAATATTTATTATTTTATATATTGGTTGATAAAATGAAATAAATATATGTTGTTGAGTTGAATTATGAAGAGTGGAAAATTTTCCAAAGTTTTGTGATATTGATTCACCCTCCACCCCCCCTCAGTGTTAAGTTTCCATTTCAACAATTGGTATCAGACTAAGTGCCTTCAGTACAGTTTAAATACTGGAAGGTAGATTCAAAAGATATGGGTGTACAAATTGTTATCTCCACAAATGAAGCTCCCTTATTTGATGGAATAGATTATTCATCATGGAGGGAAAACATAAAAAGATATATGAATTCAAGAGTATCTGGAGTTTGGGATTCGATAGTAAGTAAGCCCAGGAACTTAACTACTTAAAATAGCAAAACCAAAACTGCAAAGAAAGAAAGGAGAAACAATTCAATAGCCTTAAAAGAAATCCAGGATATATTGTCAGACCAAGTCTAAGAAAATATGAGGCACTACAAACATGCTAAAGAAGTATGGCTCCAACTAGAAAATTGTTATAAGAATGAAACATAAGAAGAAGATAAATCCTATCAAAGTGAGGAACAATACTCAGATAAAGAGGATTCCTATCAAAATAAAAAACAAAACTTAGAAGAAGATAATTCTTATCAATATAAGGAACAAGATAAAGAAAAGGAAAATTGCAATTAGATTGAAGAACACAATATAGAGAAAAATATTTCTAATCAAAATGAAATGAAGGATTTGATGCAAACCTCAGTCAACAATGAGGAAGGAAACCTCATCAAGAAATTGAGGCATACCTCGGTAATCACTAAAGAAAAATTATATAATCTTAAAACTGTAGTTGCAATAGGAGAGATTCGTTTGGCACAAGGAAATTATATGCATATTAAAGTTCCTGTGGAGGCTTTTGACAATCTTGAGTACACAAATATGTGCACTTTATAAGAGTTGGATAAAATTCAACAGAAATATATGTTGCTACTTCAACAGTTAGATCAATCTAACCATGAATATCATGAACAAACGATTCAGTTAGAAAACAAAGAAAAATAGATCAAAAGATTAAAAACCGAAGTTACTAATCTAACAAAATATATGGAAGAATTGAAGACATATGTCAAAACTATTAAATGAAAATAAGTCTTGGATGAGACCGAAGAAATTTTCATCGATCTAAAGACTCAACTTGAACATGCTAAGGAAGTTGAAGAATCCCTGAAGATTCATTTGACTTAAAAGGAAGAAATATGTCACAAGTTGAAATCATAAATAATCAACCTTAAGAAGATAAATGAATACAATAATGCAAATCTAAAGATTCAACTCAAGGAAGCCAAGAAAAATGAAGAAACCCATAGGATGCAATCATCCAAAATGGAAGAATTATGTCACATGTTGAAGTTAGAAATAGTCAATCTCAAAAAGATGAATGAAAAGACAAATAATATTTTCAATTTCCAGAATAACTCAGTTATCCTAGATAATATTTGGAAGAGCCAAATATCAGCTAATGAAAAAACTCGTCTTGGAGACAATAAGAAAGAAGACAGTGACAAGTGGAGCACCATTTACAAACATAGGAAAGGATCATCCTTCTCAAAACGAAATGGTTCAATCACAAACCAATTATAAGCCATGAAATTTGTTAAGGAAGGAATCTCTAGAAGTAAAAATAAAGAAGAAAATCAAATGAAAGATCTCTCAAGCCAAAATAAAATCAATAATGGAAACACATTCAATGGCTATTCCTTTTCTTGTCGTAACTTTGGCCATAAAGCAATGGATTGCAAGAAACTAGAGAAAGGATATACAAGAAAATCCAAAAAATCAATTAGATGTTGGAGATGCAATTTTGTTGGGCACACAACAAAATTTTGTCATACAATGAGATTCTAAAATTGTGATAGGTTTGGGACCAAATCCCAAAGTTGCAAGAGTTCAAAAATTGAATTCTTAAGTAAGTCATTCAATTCAGTTAGAAAACCTAATAAAAGTTGGAAGAAGAAAGGACATGACAAATCTCCAAAAAAACAATTAGAAAGAGAAGATCCAAAAAGAAGAATATCTCATAGAAAGATATGGAGAAGAAAATATGAAGGAGAAAGCAGGAAAAATGATATTACACAAGAAAATGAAGAAATTAATAATAAGAAAATGATGGGTGAAGGTCCTAATAAATAATGTGAAATTCAATAGGAAATAGATCAAGCTCAAGAAAGGGAAGTGCCTATAGAATAATATGGGACAATATCAAATTCTGATGAACTCATAATTTGTTAGTCAAATAAAGAAAATACAAAAAGAAGTTTAAATTGGTTTCTATAAAATCAAAGGATCATGCCAAGAGTTTTTAAAAATAACATATGGAAAATATTGACTATCTATAGGTTAGTGGTCAAAAAATAAATCATTGGTAGGGTTAGTTGTAGAATACAAGAAGAGGAAAAATAAAGGTAGCAAAGAAGTTCAAGTAGTATCATTCAACAAAGATCAATTGATAAAAAAATTGGTATCAATCCTCAATTAGTATTCCTGTGAAATATCAAAGAAGAATACGAAACAGATCAAAAAGATCAGTAAGATGCATACTCTTGTTATATTTTACAAATGAAAGTCAGTAAAAAATTAGGAAGAGTATTTTGGTTATCAAATAAGAAAGTACTTAGATTAAGTTTTGAAAGACTTGATCACTACAAGTGGATATCACTACAAGTTGGTATAAAAAAGACTACTTATTTGAACACAAATATCCCAATGAACTAAGATAATACATTAGTAAATTGACAGGGGAAGAGATCTTGTCAAGAAGAACTACCCCTTCAGAAACAAAGGGGAAGAGAAGTTAGAACCAAAGAGAGAAGATTGACAGGGGGTTCATTTAGTTATGGTAGGTAGAGCATGATTGTAGGGGGAGTTACCTGAGTTCAGATTATGATCAACAACATACAGATAGAAAAATATTAATCATAGGGGAGAAACCCTTTGCCATTAATGTCAAAGGGGGAAAGTAACTTCATAGGAGAAAAGAATCATCACAGGGGGAGTTTGTGTATGAATTTAGTGTGTTTCCCTCAATGACAAAGGGGGAGATTATTGGACATATTGTCATTGATGTCAACAATCATGATAAGTTGTTATGATGGAAACATTGATCATTAATGAACACTTATACAGTTGGCATTAGTGTCAGGATGGAGAATAAGTTATGTCCATGTGTAATGAAGAGTCAATGATGGAAAGAGAATGCAATGGAGAAAAAAGGTTAATATCGGGAGGAAAAGTATGCTAAATATCGACAGAAGAAAATCCCCTTAAGGATGAAGCAATTTGTGACTATTGTTGATCATGATAGAGTAAAAAATGATCCTATGATCAAATCTCAAGAGAGATAGTGCTGCAGAAATCCCACAGGAAGAAAATCTTACTGAACAAGGGAAACCTTTATAAAAGATCAATAAACGAGAGCCATTCATCCATAGTTCGTATGCTAACCTGTTCGTTAGATCATAGAGGAAAACTTCATAAAGAAGGAAAAGAATCTCATCCATTGATGAAGATTTCTGGACAATTCAGGACCATTAGATCAAGGAGACATCGGAATAATTAGATCTCAACAGAAATATCTGAAGCAAGAGCTTCATGAGATATCTTAAACATCGGATTAAAGTTGAGTAGAACAATGATCAACCTCAACGTTGACTACTCCGAAGAAAAGAATCCCAGAACGAGTAATAATAACTAAAGGCTGAAGTCCTGAAGTGGACATGAGTTGTCTAATCGAAGGAACACTTCACATTATATACTGACCATTGGATTGAGTAAAGTGGAAGGACAGTGTAAGCCACAAATGTTCCGAAGAGGACATGAGTCATCCGATCTAATAAATATTTCGGGAGTCATATTGGTTGTCTGATCTATATAAAGTGGAAGGATAGTGTTGCGCCTCTTTCATCACCTTAGTGAGAAAAATAGAGGTTCTTGCAAGATTAGTTGGGTTTGCTGAGCAGGACAACTGCAAGGAAAAGGGTTAGAAAAAGAAATATAAAACAACTAATAATTAAACTAAGAAATAAAACAAGAATTAAATTGATAAACATAGGGACATAAGGAAAAAAGAAATAATGAGACCCATGTCACCAATGATAAGGCTGATATTAGTGAAAGAAAACCCTGAGAAGAAAGAAGACTATGAGTACCTTCTTCCTCCAAGGGAGGGATCTTGGACCCCCACAAATAAGCTCTTCTTACAACTTTGAAAATGAAAATGAAAATGAAAATGGTGAAAGAATTCTTTGCTAATCCACTCAAGGAGTGAGTGGATTGCCCAATGCAATGATGCAAATATACTCTTGGCAAGGATAGAAGTTTCTTCAAGAGAATAATGGCAGCATAAATTTGCTATGAATTCCTTGAAAGATGAAGTGTATCCAAGGCCCTTTTATAGCATTCATTTGAGGTATTGTCCAACTAGTTTGTAGTGTGTAAAGACGATAATTAGGGCATTTCTAGGTCTTTGACCAGCCACCCATTCAAATCCAGTCCAGATTTGACTGTCAAATCAACTTGGAAGCTGAACCAGAAGTGGGTGGGAGGCCGACCACTCTCATAAATGCATCGTTTCTCAGGTGCGTGGCTTTTTGTGACAACATTCGCGCATCGTGCACATGTGTGCGATTTCTACGTTCCTGTTTTGCGCATGTGCACACGTTCCCTGTGTCTTCATAGCACCCTTTAATTTTTGCACTAGTTGTATAGTTTTTGACCCTTTGGAAATGATTTTGTGGTAATTTGGGTCCATGGGTGACCTCATAACTTTTTGACGATGCTAAATTCTTGTAACCATCTGCGGATGAAATTTTAGTGATAATAGATGCCCCTTGATGGATGAGGTTAGGAGCATACGTATAGCCAAAATTCATCAATTTTTCTTCTACTGAGAGTGTTGTTGTAAGAGAGAGCAATAGTGGGGTTGTCAAGAGTTCCTCATTGGAGGGAGAAGAGAACCTGTAGAACCCAACCTTCCATAAGGTGTGTAAAAATAAACCGTGTACAAACGAGGTGGGCATGCCCCATGCTCGTGTCATGTAACTCAAAAAGAGGAATGATGTTTTGATGTAGACAATTGCAGCGCCCTCAGGGGTGGTCGTGATAAAGATAGAAAACAATTCTGCGAAGGAACATACTATGAACAGTTAGCAATGAGATCTGTAAGAAGTATCACGGATTCTGTAGGCATTGATAGCCTAGCCAAGTTCAAAGGTCTTCGGCGAATATAAGAAATAACTGCAATAGTCACAAAGTAAGACCCACCCTAACATGAGAAAGTGTTGGCGTCGAATGTTATGGGGGTCAACGACAGCAGGGAGCAATTTTGGTTCTCCCTGTGCCGTCCGAGAGCTCTCATTGGTAAGGTAATGAGAGTCAAGATACTATCGCCCTTCTGGAAAACTGTGCTAATGTCAACAAAAGGGGGATGCGACTCCCAGAAGCAGAGGGCTTAGTGAAATCTACGATGTGAGTTTAAGAATTTAGAAGAGGTACATGGACGAAGTTGAGATGTAGGAAGACTCAAGACTTCCCTTGGTTGGGGTATATGTGAGGTAAAAGTGGTCGCAACCGTTCAACGAGGTCGAGTGTCAGGGGGACAATAAGACAGGGGATAAGTTGTGCCAGAGGTGGGACAAAGTGAACAAACTCAGAGGGAAGAGGTAAATGGCCGGTGGGACACTCTGAATATATGGATGATGTCGTCAAGGGTAGATGATAAGTAGTACCCCAACCAAGGGCGACATGGGTTTCTTTGGCCAAAAATGGAAGAAAGCCACCAAAGGTGACGACAAAACAAGTAATATAAATGCTGGAAACAAAGGTGTTTGTACAATAAATAAAGAATACATTGGGATAAGTGTACAAATATAGAAACGGATGCACCAATGGAACATGGTTGGCTCGGGTAGGGCACAATTGTTCTTGGAGAACTGGTGGAGGGTGGGGGGGCCATGGGTGGGTTTCTGTATGAGGTAGGTGAAATGAAGGGAAATTTGCAAATGGGAAAACTAATTGTGGATGAAATGGAGGGTTCATGATACTGCAGAGGTGCAGTCAAAAATAGAACCTTGAAGAGATAATCTGGGAGTCTGGTGGGAAAGCTAGAAAAATGAGGAGAATGAGTATGTGGTTGATTCGAGACATAATGGAAGACTATCGGGACTCCCATCCCTAATAGGGTTGAAAAACAACATGAGTGTCAATGTGCAAAAGGGTTCTATGAATGGGACAACTCATGTGGGGGAGTGCGCTACCGGGTGACAATACCGAAGATGCAAATGGAGGTGTTGGTACTGCAGAGCCAAAAATGGGGATCCTAGAGGCAAATGTCAGAGGGTGTGACTGGAGATGCAAGTGAGATTCAGAGGGAATGACTACATGCCAGTGTTGAGTATATACCTGAAGGGGTTGCGTTGATGTATGATGACCAAGTACCTGCACACCTAAAAACCAAATACCCGACGTGAACAATATCTGAAGAGAATCAAACATACGAGCATTTATTTGATAATTTTGAATATGCGCATGCGTACCGGGTTAGGGTATGAAAAAATGGCGTCCCATGGGCTTAGGATAAAAAGAGGCCCAGGGACTGTCATGATGTAGATGACGGGATGTTGATCCCGTGGCTAAAGATGGATTGAGAAATGGACACCCGGAGCTCCCAGAATGGTGAGTGGAAGTTTGGCGAAAAGGCCTATATATAGTTGTAGGGCCCACATTTCCACCTCATTTGTACTTGTTGCTATAGTGACTGGATGAGAAGTATAGAGGAGATTTGGAGATTCTGGGAGGATGAGGCATCTGATCGAGGACCAACGAGCGTCAGGTTAGTGGTTTGATCATCCTGCATAGAATTAGGGTTTCCATTTTTGGGCAAGGGCTGTACGAAGGGCCATACAGGGGGTTTTATGGGTGTGGGACCCCACATGCACAGGCGATCCGGAAGTATGCGTGCACAAGTACGCACCTTCCCACTGGATAGGCGCGCATGGGGGCACCTGTAAGAGGGACAAAGGTGCACACTATGTACGCGCCTGTTGGCTGCACAGCTGGACATTTGTGCACGACTGTGTATTGGACATGCGCGCTTTAATGCGCACCTATGTTCGTGACAGGGGCACATGAAGGCGCCCCTGTATGCTAAGAAGCCATGCACTTGTGCGTGCTTGAAGGATGGATAGGCACGCATGAGTGTGCACCTGTCGAGTGAACAGGCGTGCATGTGTGTGCACCTGTGGGTTAAACAGTCGCACCTTGGAGGCAAGGTTGACGGGTGTAAAACTTATATTTTTAATGTTGTTTATGGTCCATTTGGCTAACTTAGGACTGTTTTATGTGGCTGCAGGCGATCATTTTGCACGATGCCCATTGGTTGGCTAGAGCGGGATTGGTCCCAAATGAGAGATGCTATGGAGATTGAGGATCCGGGGGTACATGCTACTTTGGCAGCCTGTGGGCTGCTGAAGTTCTTTGAGTGCCCATTGATATGGGCGTAGGAGTATCTCCTACAGTTCCTTATCTGGATGTGGAGTTCGGACCTGCATTGTTTCATAGTGTGGGGAGAGTAGATTGCCTTCATTGTGGTGGAGGACATATATTTTTTGACTGGGCTCCTATTTCGGGGAATGCCCCTATCGTTGGAGCCAGTGTTACCTAGGGATGTGGCACTAGTGACAGTGGGCCAGAGGTACTTTTTGGGGGTGAACTTTATGTCGGGCACTGTTGTGAGCATTGGAGTGATGGATTCTCTAGTGCATCATTATATAGAAGCAATGATTATGAGTATGTATGGGTCCCTTGCGATGCAATGGATCAGTGGTGGTCAGTTGTGTGTGATGGAGAGGGTACTGGCTGATGAGCACTTTGCCTAGGGGCTTACACTGCATGCCAGGATGGTAGGGCAGCTAGACCACTGTCGGTCCACGTATATAGGAGAGTTTACCTTTGGGTCCATCCTAGTGGCCTGATTTTTGGAGAGGGTGCCTATGTTGCGCCCTAGGATTTTATTGGGTGCGCTTGGGGCGCGAGAGCTGCAACTAAAGTGGTGGTCGACTGTTTTGCTTCACCATGGTGGTGGTGAGGGTGACCACTTTTTCAGAGTTGAGGTGGTGCAGGTGTGGCGACAGATGTCACAGGTGATATTACAGTTCCCTTATGCTAGTGTTGACTTCCGGGAGGATCCGGACATGGTGTTACCTCCAGGGGAGGCTTTTGACCATCGAGGTATGTTGATGAGTTATATATATATGTTTTTTGAGATAGAATGACATATGTATATGATATAGATGCTGATACTATCTGTTGCTTATTTGTATGTGTAGATGTGGCACCTCATGGGTGCGAGGTGGAGTTGTTGAGGGCACTGGATTGCTAGGAGCCGGAGAGACCATCGCGGGGAGGGCCGTGGGTAGGAGAGAGACATTGGTGTGAGGACACTAGGGAGAAACCAGTTGATCCTGAGAGAGCAGCGAGGAGATGCCGGTTTGATGACCCAGGTGCTGGGTCATCACATGCTCCTCCGGTGGATGCCGGAGTAGATTTTGAGGACATATGCCGTCACCTAGAGGTGGTGCTATAGGGTGTGCCTCAGGGCATGTGGTCACGTATCTAGGATGAGGGAATCTTGGAGTAGTGTGTGGGGATTCCGCCACCATGGCGGGTTGTGGTACGATGAGCTGTAGTAGCAGGTGTTGATATGACTGGACAGTTACCTCTTGGTCAGGAGGGACCAGTAGTGGGTGGGGGACCACCGCCTAAGGAAGGGGTAGGAAGTGGTTCTCTAGAGGCACCTTGATTGGTGCTCTATGTATTTTTGTATTTTTGTATATAGGCTGGTTAGCCCATTTTGTACCGAGGTGCTTCACTGGCCTTCGGATACTTGTATTTTTTGTATGTAAACATTTGGATGGCACTATGGACCGTTTGATATATACATGAGTATACATTTCGAGATCTATTTGGTGTTTACATGTGTTTTGTTAATGTGTTGATGATGTCTAATCTAGATATGCTGTGACAGGTTGTTGATATGTTTATGTATGTGTAGAGGTATCTTGACGTGATATATGCCAGTCTAACACAATATTAGCTAAGTTATCTGTAATTTGACTCAATTGTCTTGGAATATGTGTAAATATAATGGAATCAAAATGTCGAGATAAAAGTCTAACCTATAGGTATTTGCAAAAGAGGCAAGGATCATGTATGCGGTACACATTGTTGAGCTGGAGAACGACTAGTTGAGAGTCGAGAAAGATGCTAAGGTGACGAATACAATGATGTTGGGCATCGGTCAGGAGGCCAATGACAGTAGTGTATTCGGCTTGGTTGTTGGTCGTTGAACCCAATCATATGCCACTCGAATGGATCATTTTATGTGAGGGGGTGTAGAGAGGCCAAGCGGCCGAAGCGAGATTTTGTGTCCAACGTCTAGTGCCGTCGATGTAACCAATGTGGTAGGCTACTGGAGGAAGCATATATCAATAGAAAAAATGATATTTTAGATGTGAGGGATGAATAAAAGATTAAAAACACTATAAAAGAAATAACCTAAAGTAGAATGACTACTTTTAAGCATAATATTTCTTTAAGTATAACCGGTTGACGGGTTCTTTAAGAGAGAGGCCTTCAGGAGAGGCCAAGATGTATGTGCCTTTGGTGAGATAATGTTGGATGATGTAGGGGCCATGCCATAGTGACTCAAATTTTCCATGACCAAAGGTATCATGAGCGATATCGTAAGAAAGGATGAGGTCACCTTCGTGGAATGAGCGAAGGTGGACATGTCGATCAAAGGTCGCCTTTGATCATTTTTTAGCTGCCTCATTGTTCTGTAATGAGGATCGACAATCTTCATACAGGGACTCTATGTTCAGAAAGTGCTGCTCCATTGGGGAAGTGTCGGGTAATAGCTCAATTGCGGTGCATAAGGTGGGAATTTCACACTCGATGGGAAGAGTGGCCTCGATCCCATAGACCAGATGAAATGGTGTGAAACCAGTAGCTGTTTTCACAGCTATACGGTAAGCCCATAGTGCGGAAAATAACATATGATGCCAATTGGTCGTATGTTTATTAACCGTGCACTATAACATGGTCTTGAGGACCTTGTTGACTGCTTCAACCTGTCTGTTAGACTAAGGGTAATATGGTGAGGCAAAATTGTGGGAGAATCCTAACCGAGATGAGAGTTCGATGAAAATCTCATTCTCAAAGTGTTTCCCGTGATCGAAAACTAGTTGGAGTGGTACTCCAAAGAAAGATATGATGTGGTTAAAGAAAAAACACCCTATGGTGTTAGTGGTATTGTTGAAGGTAGGCATAGCTTCCGCCCATTTGGTGAAGTAATTGACTGTGACAACAATGTATTTGTGCCCATTGTTGGAGGGAGGATTACAAGTCATGAAGTCGATGCCCCATTTATAAAAAGGGTCGGCAGTGATGACTGGATGAAGAAGAGAAAGTGGTGCTCGGGCTTTGTTGGCATAAATCTGACACTTCTCACATCATTTCACGGCGTGAATGCAATCGTGAAACAAGGTAGGCCAAAAGTAACCTGCTCGGATAATCTTTTGAGCAGTGGATATTCCCGAAAGATGGCCCCCACATGCACTGCTATGGTAGTCGTTCAAGACTCTATCGACCTCATCAATGGTCATGCATCGATGAAGAATGGTGTCGATGCCTTGTCAGTATAAGATGTCTCTGATGATGAGATAGCGGGGGGCCTGGTGGCGAATACGACGATGATCATCTTGTGAAAGGTGGTTACCAAAATTTTGAGTTCGAAGGTACACAAGGAGGTCATCATACCAAGGATCATCCGAAGTGATGTAAAATAGGTGTTCATCGAGAAAGTTGGTATTGATGGGGGCAGTAGTTGTGTCAGAGCGGAGGGTCGTGACAAGTTCGGCAAGAACGAGGGATTTCTTGCTCTTGGGTGTTGAGAATTCAAGATCGTACTCCTGAAGGATAACGATCCATTGGGAAAATTTTCCGTTAATTTTTCGACGAATGAGAAAGTATTGCATAGGGTTGGAATCTACTACAACCTTAGTTGTGTGAAGCAGAATGTAGTGACATAGTTTCTGGACTGCGAGGATGACTGCAAGATCTAGTTTCTCTTCATGTTTATAATTCAAGAGTGGCCCTGAGAGGTTTTTACTAATGTAATAAATGATATGCTCATGATTTTCATAACCTAGATGAATGAGAACTCCTGCTACTGACACATTTGATGCTGATATGTAGAGGATATAGTCGCTATTGTAGTCAGGTGCACTAATTAAAGGGGCATTGGAGAGTGCCATTTTAAGATCGTCAAATGACTATTCGGCATGTTCATCCTAGTAAAATGGGATGTCGTGACGTAGTAGGCGAAGGAAAGCATGTGCGTGAGTGGTGTAGTTTGGGACAAATCGTCGTAGAAATTTAGCCTTGCCTTGGAGGCTCTGGAGTTGACGTAAATTCTGGGGAGGTGGAATTTCGGTGATAGATTCGACTTTGAGGGGGCCCACGGTAATACCGCTTTGAGAAACGATGAATCCGAGGAGATGCCCTGTGATGATGCAGAATACACACTTGAGGGGATTCAAGCAGATGTTGTACTAACGACACCATTGGAAAATGATTCGTAAATCATCAAGATGTTGGGTGCATTTATTGGATCGAGTTGTGAGATCATCCAAGTATGCGAGGATGATATGAGCCATATCGTGAAAAATGTATCTCATAGCCCATTGGAAAGTTGCGCCAACATTCTTTAGGCCAAATGACATGACACAATATAAAAAATTACCCCAAGGGGTAGTAAATGCGGTTTTGTACTGATCAGTTGGGTGAATTTGGATTTGATTATAACTAGAGAAACCGTCCATGAAGGATAGAGCCTCGTGGCTTGTGCAGTCATCGATAATTTGATCGATGAAAGGCATTGGAAAGTTGTCTTTGGGACATGCATGATTGAGATCGCGAAAGTCCGTGCAGACGTGGATAGTGCCCTGTTTTTTATTAACAGGTACAGGGTTGGAAACCCGTGAGGTATAGGCAATGGGGTAGATGAACCCAGCCGCACGTAATTTGTCAATTTCGGCTTTGATGGCTGCTACTTTGGATGGGTGTAGCAGTCACTGTTTTTGATGAACTGGTGTAATGTCGGGCCAGGTGTCGATGCAATGTTCGACGATAGAGGTATTGAGGCCAGGCATTTCTGTGTATGACTAGGCAAAAATATCCCGATATTCCTGGAAAAGGGTTTTATAAGTGGTAATTTCTTGGGGAGTGCAAGCACCTCCAATGGTGATTTCCTCGACGATGCCATTTTTTATGGAAATGTCGATTTTGATGGTTGGGGAAATTTTGGCCATGTTGCCTTCTTCAAAATCATCTGGGGTAGAAATGGGGTTGTTGAACCAATCGATATACCCTGATGGGATAAAATCCTTGGTTTCGACTACGTATATGGGGTGTTAGTTAAGAGGCGTGGAGGCTTCCTATGGAAAGAAGAGCGCTCTGTGGTGGAGCGCATCCCATGGGTGGTCAGGGGTGTTTAAATCTTCTAGTATTTCCTTGTCATAGTGGAATTGGTGGGAATACAAGGGGTCGTGAAGAGTTATATCGGTGACTATTTTCGTGTGGCTGCCCCCTGGTGATGAAGAAGTAGAGGGATTGATGCAAGGCAATTGTGATGGTTCGCTCAACATAGCCTAAATATCGAAGTACTGAGGAGTACCCGTGGTAGTGGGATGTAAAATTTCTGTAGGGAAATGAGCGGGAGGATTGGGGGGATTTGGGGGTGAATCCTCGGATAAGTCATCCAAGAACCACAGAGGTCTGGGGAGGGCCTTGGGTTCAGGAGAAATGAGATGAAGAATCTCTAGTGACGAGGTAAGGTCAACTATCGATTCTATGGGTCTTTGAAGCAGGGTCATTTGGTGTTGCCTATATTTAATGATCATAGGACACTGGTATGTAAAATGATCTAAGGATTCACATATAGAGCAAGGGAATCTCATACGTTCATTGACTGAAGTTGTGACATAATGGATGTCAGTGATTTTTGGTAGGGATGGTGTAGCTGGATTGGGTTCACACTGGAAGCTTTGGCGTACGGTGGCTAATGTTTGCCAAAAGCATGGCAGTGCTGGGCAATGGTGGGTATAATGGCCATATTCTAAACATATAGTGCAAGCGAATTTGGTTCACAACCCTTTACTACTCAAATGAGGGGTGGCAACATCAATACTAGCTATAGTGGTGAGTGTTGAGGGAGTTTGACTGAGTGGAATCAAATTCCGTAACTCTGGTAGAGATGGGCAGTTGATGGTTTGGTGTCCATATTTCTCACTTAGCATGCAAGAGGGTTGGACGCACGAGGGAAGTGGAGTTGTGGGCTCCTTCTTCTTTCTTCTGCCCCCAGCTGTAGTAGAGAGAGTACTGAGTGGGGGTGGAGAGGGTATGGTTGGAGTGAGTATGGGAATCATCATTGGGATTCATTCCATTTGGGGGGGAAGGGATGGTTGAGGGACCATCTATGGTGGATGTAAATACCAAAATGGAATTGCTAACACCATATTAGGGAGGGTAAGTGTTGCGGCTACTTGGAAATATTCGACACCAGGTGGAGGGTAAAAGAAGGGGATTTGAGTGATGGCTTGGGGAAATGTTTCCTAAAATGGGATATGGCCTTGGGGAGGGGTGAAATCGTGGACTGGCGGGGTCAACGAGTTCGCAGGAGGCTTGTTAGGGGGAAGCTCTGTAACTAGTGGGACATCAGATATGATAGAAGCCTCCCTAGGAGGAAGGGTATCCTCTATGTTAGTTCTGTTAGATGATATGGTGCATACTTGATTGGAAGGATGAAGGAGCGGTGGTGCTCCATTGTAAGTTCCTAACAATGATGGATCTTTGAAAATTCCAGGACCCATTTCGATGAGTGGGTACGCATCATGACTCGTGTGGATGAGAGTAAGAATGTTATCGATGTTGGTAGAAGAGTTAGGCTCGTAATGTGAGACTTGGTCAATGGTAACGATCTTCCCATTATGGGGGAACATCATTGTTCAAAAGACGGAAGAGGCAACTGCCTTCATAGCATACATGTAGCTATGACTAAACAAGACATTATAATCGAGTGGGGCATCGATAACTTCGATGTCAATGAGAATAGTTTTTCCCCCGATTTCTACGGGGACATTTTGGAGGAGCCCTTCAGGAGATGATGGTCAGTCGTCATAAGCTCGTAAGGTAATGGAAGAGGGTATGAGTTCTAGGGAACCAAGTTTCTTCCATACAGATTTGGACATAATGAATGTAGATGCACCTTCATCGATGATACACCGATGAACTGTGATGTTCCGTATTTTCACTAGGATTTGAAAAATGATCAAAGCGGGAAGGCAAGGTTCTCCACTATTGAGATCAAATGTAATGAGTCGAGTATCTGCGGGGTCGACTACCCCCAAGGCGGAAAGTAATGATTTTTGTTGAGTGGGACACATCTGAAGGACTTCTAAGACTAACATGGCAGCCGGGGATTGTGCTAAGTCATCAACCAAACTATAATTATGAGCTTCCCTAGCTTGTGGGTTGTGGACATTCCTGCGCAATGGGATGCGAGGGATGCGAAGAGGTGGTTTTTTGTTAGGGTGAGGGATCACCAACGGGGGTCCTGTTGGTGTGGGGATTGTCTCTGGAGGAATGCGAGGAGACTCAATGGGTGCATGATACTGACAATTGTGTGTTTGTAGAAGGATTTCTTCCTCACTAGTGAGGAGGATCGTGCGATATGCTAGATTGTTTGGGTTGAGCTACTGTCTGACCTGAGGTGGGGGAGGCTGCGTGTCATGTTGGGTGTTTATCACACCTTGGTGTGGAATAGGATTCTGTAGCACGATAGGGGGGGGTGTTGCACGTATTGTTGTGGGGCCTGTTGAGGGGCAGGTGGTGTTGGAGGATGGGGTAGACTTCCTGAGTCTTTCAGCCATTTGAAATCAATGATTTGGGGGCAATGATGAGTATAATGATCGAAATCACTGCAAAGGGCACAAGGGAAGTTGGTTTTAACATTATTGTTATTT
>ML809137.1:0-18404 GCA_009831015.1 Picea engelmannii | reverse complement strand
TATTATTGTACTGTATTTCCTTGTTTGTTGGCAGGTTTCCAACCGACTGTTCCTTGTTCCCTACACACACTCGACAAAGTATTTTAGCTATCACTCTGTTCTAACTTCATACTTTGGGGGGCTCTCTATTACACATTATTTTCATCATCCCTATGATCGTTAATGATGTAAACCTATCTATTTCCTTCAGAGGGGTTAGTGGCCTGAGTTCCTGAAGAAGAAGGGAGAAGAACTTTTCCTGAGAAAAGAAGTTGCATTTTCCTATGTAAAAACTTTATAAAAAAGGATGTTCGCAGGTTGCTATATAGGCAGGGTGTGAGAATGACCCATTCTCGTAGGTTGCACTATAGCCAGGGTGCGAGGTGTTCGCAGGTTGCTATATAGGCAGGGTGCGAGAATGACCCATTCTCGCAGGTTGGACTATAGCCAGGGTGCGAGAATTCCAGCACGTGGGAAAAATGAGCGTTTTCATGAATCTTCTAGAAGGAGAAGATTCTATGGTGAGGTGGCATTCGAATGCTTTGGATCTTACTCACTTTCATGATTTAGTGGGATCATCCTAACCTCCTCACCTTATCTTCTTTGGGTTCTCATGGAGAAAGTTAGCTTTTGTTAGCTTGAGCTTGGGTTAGCTTTTGGTTCTTTGGCTTGGAATTATTAGCTTGCTTGGAGTGGCTTTGAGATTTGATTTGTCAAGATAGATTGTGAGTAGCTATCAGATCTATGGTTTCAGAATCTTTGGAGCAAGAAGTGTGTGGGGAACGAAGGACAGTAGGAAGGGACCTTGCGACATCAAGGCAATGGTTGTAAGTTTCTCTTTCAATTAATATGATACAGTRATATRTTTCTTTCCCATAAAGTGAGATCTACTTTATTACATAATTCCTTGATCATATGTATAGATTAGCTATTGGATATATTATTTGCTTTCACTTTGGTTGGTTTGTGTTGTTTTGATCTTGACCGCACAAGAGCGCTAGAGCGAAGAAAGGAACAAAAGAGACCAAGGAAGCAATTACAAGGTACATATCTTCCTCTCACTTCCAATTTAATTCAATAGTTAGATTTAGGGAAAGTGGTATATTCTGTCTTGTTTTGTTCTAGATCCAGGTGGATCTAGGGAGATCAGTTTGTGTCCGCAGTCACGTATTTATTCTGAAACAATTGGTAATACCACGCACCATGGTCCACAACCCCAACAACCACCAATGTATGGAACACCTCAATACCCGTCGACATATCAGGGCACCTCTTATTACCCCCCACCCCCTTATCAACAACCATACCCTGTTGCTATGCCTCTACCCAGCAGTGGGCCACCATCGACACCTCCCATACAACCACCTATTCAAACAAGTTTTGGTACCCCCTCTACCTCATTTTATAGTACTAGCAAAAGTGCCACGCCTTCCTATGTACCTTATGGATCGTTACCCCCACAGAATCTGTACTTTCCATTTCCTGGTCCCCCACAACCCATGGCTCCCCCACATCCTCATGATGGGGTGAATTTTGTTCAACCCTCTCCTGTTCAGAAATATCAAAATTTCAAACAGATGAATACAACAAATCCGACCCATCCATCAAATAATGCCAAAAAGAAAGGAAGAAACAGGAACAATAACAACCTAGGTCTAGGCAGGAATCAACCCCAGCAAAGCCAACCTACTAGGGGAAACCAGAACTAAGGGAATCAGAACCCCCGGGGGGGAATAACAATAGTCGTCAAGGGAGAAATAACAATAATGTTAAAACCAACTTCCCTTGTGCCCTTTGCAGTGATTTCGATCATTATACTCATCATTGCCCCCAAATCATTGATTTCAAATGGCTGAAAGACTCAGGAAGTCTACCCCATCCTCCAACACCACCTGCCCCTCAACAGGCCCCACAACAATACGTGCAACACCCCCCCCTATCGTGCTACAGAATCCTATTCCACACCAAGGTGTGATAAACACCCAACATGACACGCAGCCTCCCCCACCTCAGGTCAGACAGTAGCTCAACCCAAACAATCTAGCATATCGCACGATCCTCCTCACTAGTGAGGAAGAAATCCTTCTACAAACACACAATTGTCAGTATCATGCACCCATTGAGTCTCCTCGCATTCCTCCAGAGACAATCCCCACACCAACAGGACCCCCGTTGGTGATCCCTCACCCTAACAAAAAACCACCTCTTCGCATCCCTCGCATCCCATTGCGCAGGAATGTCCACAACCCACAAGCTAGGGAAGCTCATAATTATAGTTTGGTTGATGACTTAGCACAATCCCCGGCTGCCATGTTAGTCTTAGAAGTCCTTCAGATGTGTCCCACTCAACAAAAATCATTACTTTCCGCCTTGGGGGTAGTCGACCCCGCAGATACTCGACTCATTACATTTGATCTCAATAGTGGAGAACCTTGCCTTCCCGCTTTGATCATTTTTCAAATCCTAGTGAAAATACGGAACATCACAGTTCATCGGTGTATCATCGATGAAGGTGCATCTACATTCATTATGTCCAAATCTGTATGGAAGAAACTTGGTTCCCTAGAACTCATACCCTCTTCCATTACCTTACGAGCTTATGACGACTGACCATCATCTCCTGAAGGGCTCCTCCAAAATGTCCCCGTAGAAATCGGGGGAAAAACTATTCTCATTGACATCGAAGTTATCGATGCCCCACTCGATTATAATGTCTTGTTTAGTCATAGCTACATGTATGCTATGAAGGCAGTTGCCTCTTCCGTCTTTTGAACAATGATGTTCCCCCATAATGGGAAGATCGTTACCATTGACCAAGTCTCACATTACGAGCCTAACTCTTCTACCAACATCGATAACATTCTTACTCTCATCCACACGAGTCATGATGCGTACCCACTCATCGAAATGGGTCCTGGAATTTTCAAAGATCCATCATTGTTAGGAACTTACAATGGAGCACCACCGCTCCTTCATCCTTCCAATCAAGTATGCACCATATCATCTAACAGAACTAACATAGAGGATACCCTTCCTCCTAGGGAGGCTTCTATCATATCTGATGTCCCACTAGTTACAGAGCTTCCCCCTAACAAGCCTCCTGCGAACTCGTTGACCCCGCCAGTCCACGATTTCACCCCTCCCCAAGGCCATATCCCATTTTAGGAAACATTTCCCCAAGCCATCACTCAAATCCCCTTCTTTTACCCTCCACCTGGTGTCGAATATTTCCAAGTAGCCGCAACACTTACCCTCCCTAATATGGTGTTAGCAATTCCATTTTGGTATTTACATCCACCATAGATGGTCCCTCAACCATCCCTTCCCCCCCAAATGGAATGAATCCCAATGATGATTCCCATACTCACTCCAACCATACCCTCTCCACCCCCACTCAGTACTCTCTCTACTACAGCTGGGGGCAGAAGAAAGAAGAAGGAGCCCACAACTCCACTTCCCTCGTGCGTCCAACCCTCTTGCATGCTAAGTGAGAAATATGGACACCAAACCATCAACTGCCCATCTCTACCAGAGTTACGGAATTTGATTCCACTCAGTCAAACTCCCTCAACACTCACCACTATAGCTAGTATTGATGTTGCCACCCCTCATTTGAGTAGTAAAGGGTTGTGAACCAAATTCGCTTGCACTATATGTTTAGAATATGGCCATTATACCCACCATTGCCCAGCACTGCCATGCTTTTGGCAAACATTAGCCACCGTACGCCAAAGCTTCCAGTGTGAACCCAATCCAGCTACACCATCCCTACCAAAAATCACTGACATCCATTATGTCACAACTTCAGTCAATGAACGTATGAGATTCCCTTGCTCTATATGTGAATCCTTAGATCATTTTACATACCAGTGTCCTATGATCATTAAATATAGGCAACACCAAATGACCCTGCTTCAAAGACCCATAGAATCGATAGTTGACCTTACCTCGTCACTAGAGATTCTTCATCTCATTTCTCCTGAACCCAAGGCCCTCCCCAGACCTCTGTGGTTCTTGGATGACTTATCCGAGGATTCACCCCCAAATCCCCCCAATCCTCCCGCTCATTTCCCTACAGAAATTTTACATCCCACTACCACGGGTACTCCTCAGTACTTCGATATTTAGGCTATGTTGAGCGAACCATCACAATTGCCTTGCATCAATCCCTCTACTTCTTCATCACCAGGGGGCAGCCACACGAAAATAGTCACCGATATAACTCTTCACGACCCCTTGTATTCCCACCAATTCCACTATGACAAGGAAATACTAGAAGATTTAAACACCCCTGACCACCCATGGGATGCGCTCCACCACAGAGCGCTCTTCTTTCCATAGGAAGCCTCCACGCCTCTTAACTAACACCCCATATACGTAGTCGAAACCAAGGATTTTATCCCATCAGGGTATATCGATTGGTTCAACAACCCCATTTCTACCCCAGATGATTTTGAAGAAGGCAACATGGCCAAAATTTCCCCAACCATCAAAATCGACATTTCCATAAAAAATGGCATCGTCGAGGAAATCACCATTGGAGGTGCTTGCACTCCCCAAGAAATTACCACTTATAAAACCCTTTTCCAGGAATATCGGGATATTTTTGCCTAGTCATACACAGAAATGCCTGGCCTCAATACCTCTATCGTCGAACATTGCATCGACACCTGGCCCGACATTACACCAGTTCATCAAAAACAGTGACTGCTACACCCATCCAAAGTAGCAGCCATCAAAGCCGAAATTGACAAATTACGTGCGGCTGGGTTCATCTACCCCATTGCCTATACCTCACGGGTTTCCAACCCTGTACCTGTTAATAAAAAACAGGGCACTATCCACGTCTGCACGGACTTTCGCGATCTCAATCATGCATGTCCCAAAGACAACTTTCCAATGCCTTTCATCGATCAAATTATCGATGACTGCACAAGCCACGAGGCTCTATCCTTCATGGACGGTTTCTCTAGTTATAATCAAATCCAAATTCACCCAACTGATCAGTACAAAACCGCATTTACTACCCCTTGGGGTAATTTTTTATATTGTGTCATGTCATTTGGCCTAAAGAATGTTGGCGCAACTTTCCAATGGGCTATGAGATACATTTTTCACGATATGGCTCATATCATCCTCGCATACTTGGATGATCTCACAACTCGATCCAATAAATGCACCCAACATCTTGATGATTTACGAATCATTTTCCAATGGTGTCGTTAGTACAACATCTGCTTGAATCCCCTCAAGTGTGTATTCTGCATCATCACAGGGCATCTCCTCGGATTCATCGTTTCTCAAAGCGGTATTACCGTGGGCCCCCTCAAAGTCGAATCTATCACCGAAATTCCACCTCCCCAGAATTTACGTCAACTCCAGAGCCTCCAAGGCAAGGCTAAATTTCTACGACGATTTGTCCCAAACTACACCACTCACGCACATGCTTTCCTTCGCCTACTACGTCACGACATCCCATTTTACTAGGATGAACATGCCGAATAGTCATTTGACGATCTTAAAATGGCACTCTCCAATGCCCCTTTAATTAGTGCACCTGACTACAATAGCGACTATATCCTCTACATATCAGCATCAAATGTGTCAGTAGCAGGAGTTCTCATTCATCTAGGTTATGAAAATCATGAGCATATCATTTATTACATTAGTAAAAACCTCTCAGGGCCACTCTTGAATTATAAACATGAAGAGAAACTAGATCTTGCAGTCATCCTCGCAGTCCAGAAACTATGTCACTACATTCTGCTTCACACAACTAAGGTTGTAGTAGATTCCAACCCTATGCAATACTTTCTCATTCGTCGAAAAATTAACGGAAAATTTTCCCAATGGATCGTTATCCTTCAGGAGTACGATCTTGAATTCTCAACACCCAAGAGCAAGAAATCCCTCGTTCTTGCCGAACTTGTCACGACCCTCCGCTCTGACACAACTACTGCCCCCATCAATACCAACTTTCTCGATGAACACCTATTTTACATCACTTCGGATGATCCTTGGTATGATGACCTCCTTGTGTACCTTCGAACTCAAAATTTTGGTAACCACCTTTCACAAGATGATCATCGTCGTATTCGCCACCAGGCCCCCCGCTATCTCATCATCAGAGACATCTTATACTGACAAGGCATCGACACCATTCTTCATCGATGCATGACCATTGATGAGGTCGATAGAGTCTTGAACGACTACCATAGCAGTGCATGTGGGGGCCATCTTTCGGGAATATCCACTGCTCAAAAGATTATCCGAGCAGGTTACTTTTGGCCTACCTTGTTTCACGATTGCATTCACGCCGTGAAATGATGTGAGAAGTGTCAGATTTATGCCAACAAAGCCCGAGCACCACTTTCTCTTCTTCATCCAGTCATCACTGCCGACCCTTTTTATAAATGGGGCATCGACTTCATGACTTGTAATCCTCCCTCCAACAATGGGCACAAATACATTGTTGTCACAGTCAATTACTTCACCAAATGGGCGGAAGCTATGCCTACCTTCAACAATACCACTAACACCATAGGGTGTTTTTTCTTTAACCACATCATATCTTTCTTTGGAGTACCACTCCAACTAGTTTTCGATCACGGGAAACACTTTGAGAATGAGATTTTCATCGAACTCTCATCTCGGTTAGGATTCTCCCACAATTTTGCCTCACCATATTACCCTTAGTCTAACAGACAGGTTGAAGCAGTCAACAAGGTCCTCAAGACCATGTTATAGTGCACGGTTAATAAACATACGACCAATTGGCATCATATGTTATTTTCCGCACTATGGGCTTACCGTATAGCTGTGAAAACAGCTACTGGTTTCACACCATTTCATCTGGTCTATGGGATCGAGGCCACTCTTCCCATCGAGTGTGAAATTCCCACCTTATGCACCGCAATTGAGCTATTACCCGACACTTCCCCAATGGAGCAGCACTTTCTGAACATAGAGTCCCTGTATGAAGATTGTCGATCCTCATTACAGAACAATGAGGCAGCTAAAAAATGATCAAAGGCGACCTTTGATCGACATGTCCACCTTCGCTCATTCCACGAAGGTGACCTCATCCTTTCTTACGATATCGCTCATGATACCTTTGGTCATGGAAAATTTGAGTCACTATGGCATGGCCCCTACATCATCCAACATTATCTCACCAAAGGCACATACATCTTGGCCTCTCCTGAAGGCCTCTCTCTTAAAGAACCCGTCAACCGGTTATACTTAAAGAAATATTATGCTTAAAAGTAGTCATTCTACTTTAGGTTATTTCTTTTATAGTGTTTTTAATCTTTTATTCATCCCTCACATCTAAAATATCATTTTTTCTATTGATATATGCTTCCTCCAGTAGCCTACCACATTGGTTACATCGACGGCACTAGACGTTGGACACAAAATCTCGCTTCGGCCGCTTGGCCTCTCTACACCCCCTCACATAAAATGATCCATTCGAGTGGCATATGATTGGGTTCAACGACCAACAACCAAGCCGAATACACTACTGTCATTGGCCTCCTGACCGATGCCCAACATCATTGTATTCGTCACCTTAGCATCTTTCTCGACTCTCAACTAGTCGTTCTCCAGCTCAACAATGTGTACCGCATACATGATCCTTGCCTCTTTTGCAAATACCTATAGGTTAGACTTTTATCTCGACATTTTGATTCCATTATATTTACACATATTCCAAGACAATTGAGTCAAATTACAGATAACTTAGCTAATATTGTGTTAGACTGGCATATATCACGTCAAGATACCTCTACACATACATAAACATATCAACAACCTGTCACAGCATATCTAGATTAGACATCATCAACACATTAACAAAACACATGTAAACACCAAATAGATCTCGAAATGTATACTCATGTATATATCAAACGGTCCATAGTGCCATCCAAATGTTTACATACAAAAAATACAAGTATCCGAAGGCCAGTGAAGCACCTCGGTACAAAATGGGCTAACCAGCCTATATACAAAAATACAAAAATACATAGAGCACCAATCAAGGTGCCTCTAGAGAACCACTTCCTACCCCTTCCTTAGGCGGTGGTCCCCCACCCACTACTGGTCCCTCCTGACCAAGAGGTAACTGTCCAGTCATATCAACACCTGCTACTACAGCTCATCGTACCACAACCCGCCATGGTGGCGGAATCCCCACACACTACTCCAAGATTCCCTCATCCTAGATACGTGACCACATGCCCTGAGGCACACCCTATAGCACCACCTCTAGGTGACGGCATATGTCCTCAAAATCTACTCCGGCATCCACCGGAGGAGCATGTGATGACCCAGCACCTGGGTCATCAAACCGGCATCTCCTCGCTGCTCTCTCAGGATCAACTGGTTTCTCCCTAGTGTCCTCACACCAATGTCTCTCTCCTACCCACGGCCCTCCCCGCGATGGTCTCTCCGGCTCCTAGCAATCCAGTGCCCTCAACAACTCCACCTCGCACCCATGAGGTGCCACATCTACACATACAAATAAGCAACAGATAGTATCAGCATCTATATCATATACATATGTCATTCTATCTCAAAAAACATATATATATAACTCATCAACATACCTCGATGGTCAAAAGCCTCCCCTGGAGGTAACACCATGTCCGGATCCTCCCGGAAGTCAACACTAGCATAAGGGAACTGTAATATCACCTGTGACATCTGTCGCCACACCTGCACCACCTCAACTCTGAAAAAGTGGTCACCCTCACCACCACCATGGTGAAGCAAAACAGTCGACCACCACTTTAGTTGCAGCTCTCGCGCCCCAAGCGCACCCAATAAAATCCTAGGGCGCAACATAGGCACCCTCTCCAAAAATCAGGCCACTAGGATGGACCCAAAGGTAAACTCTCCTATATACGTGGACCGACAGTGGTCTAGCTGCCCTACCATCCTGGCATGCAGTGTAAGCCCCTAGGCAAAGTGCTCATCAGCCAGTACCCTCTCCATCACACACAACTGACCACCACTGATCCATTGCATCGCAAGGGACCCATACATACTCATAATCATTGCTTCTATATAATGATGCACTAGAGAATCCATCACTCCAATGCTCACAACAGTGCCCGACATAAAGTTCACCCCCAAAAAGTACCTCTGGCCCACTGTCACTAGTGCCACATCCCTAGGTAACACTGGCTCCAACGATAGGGGCATTCCCCGAAATAGGAGCCCAGTCAAAAAATATATGTCCTCCACCACAATGAAGGCAATCTACTCTCCCCACACTATGAAACAATGCAGGTCCGAACTCCACATCCAGATAAGGAACTGTAGGAGATACTCCTACGCCCATATCAATGGGCACTCAAAGAACTTCAGCAGCCCACAGGCTGCCAAAGTAGCATGTACCCCCGGATCCTCAATCTCCATAGCATCTCTCATTTGGGACCAATCCCGCTCTAGCCAACCAATGGGCATCGTGCAAAATGATCGCCTGCAGCCACATAAAACAGTCCTAAGTTAGCCAAATGGACCATAAACAACATTAAAAATATAAGTTTTACACCCGTCAACCTTGCCTCCAAGGTGCGACTGTTTAACCCACAGGTGCACACACATGCACGCCTGTTCACTCGACAGGTGCACACTCATGCGTGCCTATCCATCCTTCAAGCACGCACAAGTGCATGGCTTCTTAGCATACAGGGGCGCCTTCATGTGCCCCTGTCACGAACATAGGTGCGCATTAAAGCGCGCATGTCCAATACACAGTCGTGCACAAATGTCCAGCTGTGCAGCCAACAGGCGCGTACATAGTGTGCACCTTTGTCCCTCTTACAGGTGCCCCCATGCGCGCCTATCCAGTGGGAAGGTGCGTACTTGTGCACGCATACTTCCGGATCGCCTGTGCATGTGGGGTCCCACACCCATAAAACCCCCTGTATGGCCCTTCGTACAGCCCTTGCCCAAAAATGGAAACCCTAATTCTATGCAGGATGATCAAACCACTAACCTGACGCTCGTTGGTCCTCGATCAGATGCCTCATCCTCCCAGAATCTCCAAATCTCCTCTATACTTCTCATCCAGTCACTATAGCAACAAGTACAAATGAGGTGGAAATGTGGGCCCTACAACTATATATAGGCCTTTTCGCCAAACTTCCACTCACCATTCTGGGAGCTCCGGGTGTCCATTTCTCAATCCATCTTTAGCCACGGGATCAACATCCCGTCATCTACATCATGACAGTCCCTGGGCCTCTTTTTATCCTAAGCCCATGGGACGCCATTTTTTCATACCCTAACCCGGTACGCATGCGCATATTCAAAATTATCAAATAAATGCTCGTATGTTTGATTCTCTTCAGATATTGTTCACGTCGGGTATTTGGTTTTTAGGTGTGCAGGTACTTGGTCATCATACATCAACGCAACCCCTTCAGGTATATACTCAACACTGGCATGTAGTCATTCCCTCTGAATCTCACTTGCATCTCCAGTCACACCCTCTGACATTTGCCTCTAGGATCCCCATTTTTGGCTCTGCAGTACCAACACCTCCATTTGCATCTTCGGTATTGTCACCCGGTAGCGCACTCCCCCACATGAGTTGTCCCATTCATAGAACCCTTTTGCACATTGACACTCATGTTGTTTTTCAACCCTATTAGGGATGGGAGTCCCGATAGTCTTCCATTATGTCTCGAATCAACCACATACTCATTCTCCTCATTTTTCTAGCTTTCCCACCAGACTCCCAGATTATCTCTTCAAGGTTCTATTTTTGACTGCACCTCTGCAGTATCATGAACCCTCCATTTCATCCACAATTAGTTTTCCCATTTGCAAATTTCCCTTCATTTCACCTACCTCATACAGAAACCCACCCATGGCCCCCCCACCCTCCACCAGTTCTCCAAGAACAATTGTGCCCTACCCGAGCCAACCATGTTCCATTGGTGCATCCGTTTCTATATTTGTACACTTATCCCAATGTATTCTTTATTTATTGTACAAACACCTTTGTTTCCAGCATTTATATTACTTGTTTTGTCGTCACCTTTGGTGGCTTTCTTCCATTTTTGGCCAAAGAAACCCATGTCGCCCTTGGTTGGGGTACTACTTATCATCTACCCTTGACGACATCATCCATATATTCAGAGTGTCCCACCGGCCATTTACCTCTTCCCTCTGAGTTTGTTCACTTTGTCCCACCTCTGGCACAACTTATCCCCTGTCTTATTGTCCCCCTGACACTCGACCTCGTTGAACGGTTGCGACCACTTTTACCTCACATATACCCCAACCAAGGGAAGTCTTGAGTCTTCCTACATCTCAACTTCGTCCATGTACCTCTTCTAAATTCTTAAACTCACATCGTAGATTTCACTAAGCCCTCTGCTTCTGGGAGTCGCATCCCCCTTTTGTTGACATTAGCACAGTTTTCCAGAAGGGCGATAGTATCTTGACTCTCATTACCTTACCAATGAGAGCTCTCGGACGGCACAGGGAGAACCAAAATTGCTCCCTGCTGTCGTTGACCCCCATAACATTCGACGCCAACACTTTCTCATGTTAGGGTGGGTCTTACTTTGTGACTATTGCAGTTATTTCTTATATTCGCCGAAGACCTTTGAACTTGGCTAGGCTATCAATGCCTACAGAATCCGTGATACTTCTTACAGATCTCATTGCTAACTGTTCATAGTATGTTCCTTCGCAGAATTGTTTTCTATCTTTATCACGACCACCCCTGAGGGCGCTGCAATTGTCTACATCAAAACATCATTCCTCTTTTTGAGTTACATGACACGAGCATGGGGCATGCCCACCTCGTTTGTACACGGTTTATTTTTACACACCTTATGGAAGGTTGGGTTCTACAGGTTCTCTTCTCCCTCCAATGAGGAACTCTTGACAACCCCACTATTGCTCTCTCTTACAACAACACTCTCAGTAGAAGAAAAATTGATGAATTTTGGCTATACGTATGCTCCTAACCTCATCCATCAAGGGGCATCTATTATCACTAAAATTTCATCCGCAGATGGTTACAAGAATTTAGCATCGTCAAAAAGTTATGAGGTCACCCATGGACCCAAATTACCACAAAATCATTTCCAAAGGGTCAAAAACTATACAACTAGTGCAAAAATTAAAGGGTGCTATGAAGACACAGGGAACGTGTGCACATGCGCAAAACAGGAACGTAGAAATCGCACACATGTGCACGATGCGCGAATGTTGTCACAAAAAGCCACGCACCTGAGAAACGATGCATTTATGAGAGTGGTCGGCCTCCCACCCACTTCTGGTTCAGCTTCCAAGTTGATTTGACAGTCAAATCTGGACTGGATTTGAATGGGTGGCTGGTCAAAGACCTAGAAATGCCCTAATTATCGTCTTTACACACTACAAACTAGTTGGACAATACCTCAAATGAATGCTATAAAAGGGCCTTGGATACACTTCATCTTTCAAGGAATTCATAGCAAATTTATGCTGCCATTATTCTCTTGAAGAAACTTCTATCCTTGCCAAGAGTATATTTGCATCATTGCATTGGGCAATCCACTCACTCCTTGAGTGGATTAGCAAAGAATTCTTTCACCATTTTCATTTTCATTTTCATTTTCAAAGTTGTAAGAAGAGCTTATTTGTGGGGGTCCAAGATCCCTCCCTTGGAGGAAGAAGGTACTCATAGTCTTCTTTCTTCTCAGGGTTTTCTTTCACTAATATCAGCCTTATCATTGGTGACATGGGTCTCATTATTTCTTTTTTCCTTATGTCCCTATGTTTATCAATTTAATTCTTGTTTTATTTCTTAGTTTAATTATTAGTTGTTTTATATTTCTTTTTCTAACCCTTTTCCTTGCAGTTGTCCTGCTCAGCAAACCCAACTAATCTTGCAAGAACCTCTATTTTTCTCACTAAGGTGATGAAAGAGGCGCAACACTATCCTTCCACTTTATATAGATCAGACAACCAATATGACTCCCGAAATATTTATTAGATCGGATGACTCATGTCCTCTTCGGAACATTTGTGGCTTACACTGTCCTTCCACTTTACTCAATCCAATGGTCAGTATATAATGTGAAGTGTTCCTTCGATTAGACAACTCATGTCCACTTCAGGACTTCAGCCTTTAGTTATTATTACTCGTTCTGGGATTCTTTTCTTCGGAGTAGTCAACGTTGAGGTTGATCATTGTTCTACTCAACTTTAATCCGATGTTTAAGATATCTCATGAAGCTCTTGCTTCAGATATTTCTGTTGAGATCTAATTATTCCGATGTCTCCTTGATCTAATGGTCCTGAATTGTCCAGAAATCTTCATCAATGGATGAGATTCTTTTCCTTCTTTATGAAGTTTTCCTCTATGATCTAACGAACAGGTTAGCATACGAACTATGGATGAATGGCTCTCGTTTATTGATCTTTTATAAAGGTTTCCCTTGTTCAGTAAGATTTTCTTCCTGTGGGATTTCTGCAGCACTATCTCTCTTGAGATTTGATCATAGGATCATTTTTTACTCTATCATGATCAACAATAGTCACAAATTGCTTCATCCTTAAGGGGATTTTCTTCTGTCGATATTTAGCATACTTTTCCTCCCGATATTAACCTTTTTTCTCCATTGCATTCTCTTTCCATCATTGACTCTTCATTACACATGGACATAACTTATTCTCCATCCTGACACTAATGCCAACTGTATAAGTGTTCATTAATGATCAATGTTTCCATCATAACAACTTATCATGATTGTTGACATCAATGACAATATGTCCAATAATCTCCCCCTTTGTCATTGAGGGAAACACACTAAATTCATACACAAACTCCCCCTGTGATGATTCTTTTCTCCTATGAAGTTACTTTCCCCCTTTGACATTAATGGCAAAGGGTTTCTCCCCTATGATTAATATTTTTCTATCTGTATGTTGTTGATCATAATCTGAACTCAGGTAACTCCCCCTACAATCATGCTCTACCTACCATAACTAAATGAACCCCCTGTCAATCTTCTCTCTTTGGTTCTAACTTCTCTTCCCCTTTGTTTCTGAAGGGGTAGTTCTTCTTGACAAGATCTCTTCCCCTGTCAATTTACTAATGTATTATCTTAGTTCATTGGGATATTTGTGTTCAAATAAGTAGTCTTTTTTATACCAACTTGTAGTGATATCCACTTGTAGTGATCAAGTCTTTCAAAACTTAATCTAAGTACTTTCTTATTTGATAACCAAAATACTCTTCCTAATTTTTTACTGACTTTCATTTGTAAAATATAACAAGAGTATGCATCTTACTGATCTTTTTGATCTGTTTCGTATTCTTCTTTGATATTTCACAGGAATACTAATTGAGGATTGATACCAATTTTTTTATCAATTGATCTTTGTTGAATGATACTACTTGAACTTCTTTGCTACCTTTATTTTTCCTCTTCTTGTATTCTACAACTAACCCTACCAATGATTTATTTTTTGACCACTAACCTATAGATAGTCAATATTTTCCATATGTTATTTTTAAAAACTCTTGGCATGATCCTTTGATTTTATAGAAACCAATTTAAACTTCTTTTTGTATTTTCTTTATTTGACTAACAAATTATGAGTTCATCAGAATTTGATATTGTCCCATATTATTCTATAGGCACTTCCCTTTCTTGAGCTTGATCTATTTCCTATTGAATTTCACATTATTTATTAGGACCTTCACCCATCATTTTCTTATTATTAATTTCTTCATTTTCTTGTGTAATATCATTTTTCCTGCTTTCTCCTTCATATTTTCTTCTCCATATCTTTCTATGAGATATTCTTCTTTTTGGATCTTCTCTTTCTAATTGTTTTTTTGGAGATTTGTCATGTCCTTTCTTCTTCCAACTTTTATTAGGTTTTCTAACTGAATTGAATGACTTACTTAAGAATTCAATTTTTGAACTCTTGCAACTTTGGGATTTGGTCCCAAACCTATCACAATTTTAGAATCTCATTGTATGACAAAATTTTGTTGTGTGCCCAACAAAATTGCATCTCCAACATCTAATTGATTTTTTGGATTTTCTTGTATATCCTTTCTCTAGTTTCTTGCAATCCATTGCTTTATGGCCAAAGTTACGACAAGAAAAGGAATAGCCATTGAATGTGTTTCCATTATTGATTTTATTTTGGCTTGAGAGATCTTTCATTTGATTTTCTTCTTTATTTTTACTTCTAGAGATTCCTTCCTTAACAAATTTCATGGCTTATAATTGGTTTGTGATTGAACCATTTCGTTTTGAGAAGGATGATCCTTTCCTATGTTTGTAAATGGTGCTCCACTTGTCACTGTCTTCTTTCTTATTGTCTCCAAGACGAGTTTTTTCATTAGCTGATATTTGGCTCTTCCAAATATTATCTAGGATAACTGAGTTATTCTGGAAATTGAAAATATTATTTGTCTTTTCATTCATCTTTTTGAGATTGACTATTTCTAACTTCAACATGTGACATAATTCTTCCATTTTGGATGATTGCATCCTATGGGTTTCTTCATTTTTCTTGGCTTCCTTGAGTTGAATCTTTAGATTTGCATTATTGTATTCATTTATCTTCTTAAGGTTGATTATTTATGATTTCAACTTGTGACATATTTCTTCCTTTTAAGTCAAATGAATCTTCAGGGATTCTTCAACTTCCTTAGCATGTTCAAGTTGAGTCTTTAGATCGATGAAAATTTCTTCGGTCTCATCCAAGACTTATTTTCATTTAATAGTTTTGACATATGTCTTCAATTCTTCCATATATTTTGTTAGATTAGTAACTTCGGTTTTTAATCTTTTGATCTATTTTTCTTTGTTTTCTAACTGAATCGTTTGTTCATGATATTCATGGTTAGATTGATCTAACTGTTGAAGTAGCAACATATATTTCTGTTGAATTTTATCCAACTCTTATAAAGTGCACATATTTGTGTACTCAAGATTGTCAAAAGCCTCCACAGGAACTTTAATATGCATATAATTTCCTTGTGCCAAACGAATCTCTCCTATTGCAACTACAGTTTTAAGATTATATAATTTTTCTTTAGTGATTACCGAGGTATGCCTCAATTTCTTGATGAGGTTTCCTTCCTCATTGTTGACTGAGGTTTGCATCAAATCCTTCATTTCATTTTGATTAGAAATATTTTTCTCTATATTGTGTTCTTCAATCTAATTGCAATTTTCCTTTTCTTTATCTTGTTCCTTATATTGATAAGAATTATCTTCTTCTAAGTTTTGTTTTTTATTTTGATAGGAATCCTCTTTATCTGAGTATTGTTCCTCACTTTGATAGGATTTATCTTCTTCTTATGTTTCATTCTTATAACAATTTTCTAGTTGGAGCCATACTTCTTTAGCATGTTTGTAGTGCCTCATATTTTCTTAGACTTGGTCTGACAATATATCCTGGATTTCTTTTAAGGCTATTGAATTGTTTCTCCTTTCTTTCTTTGCAGTTTTGGTTTTGCTATTTTAAGTAGTTAAGTTCCTGGGCTTACTTACTATCGAATCCCAAACTCCAGATACTCTTGAATTCATATATCTTTTTATGTTTTCCCTCCATGATGAATAATCTATTCCATCAAATAAGGGAGCTTCATTTGTGGAGATAACAATTTGTACACCCATATCTTTTGAATCTACCTTCCAGTATTTAAACTGTACTGAAGGCACTTAGTCTGATACCAATTGTTGAAATGGAAACTTAACACTGAGGGGGGGTGGAGGGTGAATCAATATCACAAAACTTTGGAAAATTTTCCACTCTTCATAATTCAACTCAACAACATATATTTATTTCATTTTATCAACCAATATATAAAATAATAAATATTTTATTTATTTATTTATTTTGAATGACCACATAAGATCGATCTTTGAATATACTCAACTTCAAGAAACTATGAGAGACCCAGCTCTTTGTTACAAGACCCAGCTTGTAGTTCTCAGATCCAACTAAGAAATTAAGAATCCAACACTCATAACAAGTCTCAGCTTGTTGATCTCACATCGAACTGAGATGTGAGGAATCCAATCCTCATACCAGACCTAGTTTGTAAAAAGGCACCAACCTGATAGAATGAACTTTCATTCAATCCATTATATATAAATGTCTATGCTTCAACAAATTCAACTACATTTCTTCTCACTATTATTTCTTGTTTATATAGTCTTCCAACTGGTGTGAATTTGAATCATTGCATCTTTTGATATTGAACCATTGTACCTTTTTATTTAAATGATAATATTAAACTTTAAATAATATCATTTTTCCTTTTATCCTTTATTCATAATGCTTATGATATAACTCTCTTAATCATGGTCGTGTGTCGGTTCTTTTGTCTTTATGAGTTGATCACAAACATGGATCGACTCATTATATCATTCTCATGCTTCTGCTACGTCCTCAATTCATCCACATATCATATTCGATCTTTCACCTATTCTCTGTATTATTATGGTGTTAATTCTCTGTCGAATTACATAGATGAAATCTGTATGAGGCGCTTCCTTCAAACCATTTTCATATGACCATAGGTGTAGAAAGATGAGCTTATTAGTTTAATTCCTACTTCTTTTTTACCCTTATTTCTTTATTCCATACGACCGCAGGTGGTGACCAAGCGCTAGGCCAAGCGAGTGCTTGATCACTTATCAAAATCAATGATCACGTTTTAATGTCACGATGAGATGGATAGTTCTCATTTACTTTGTAACTTTGTCCTTCACGACTTCCATCCTCTGTAACCTTTCAAATCTCCCAAAGCATATTTCGCCGAAGTAGATCAGACAATCGATATTTTATTTGCACGATGAATGGTTCTCGTTCACTTCGGAACTTCGGCTATTCATGGCTCCTGAAATCTGGAGTAGTAACTCCTCCGAAGAGATTACCTATTGAATAAATCATAAAGCTGTGGTGACCGCTTGCTGTAGGTTAACGCTTGTACTTGTGCTATCCTTCCACTATGCTTGATCATCGGTTGAGAATTCTCCCAAAGTAGATCAATGGTTAGTGTTACTTCGTGATTTAAGCTTACTCTATCTTTCCATTGTACTTGATCAATGGTTGAGAACGCTCCTGAATTAGATCAACAATTAGCGTTAACTTCGTCCTTCGACGCTTCGAGCAGTCACTGGTTTCCCCCGAAGTACATACTCCCAAAGTGACGTAACTTGCTGATGTCACTGTTGACTTGGCACTAGCCGAGTGGCTTCCACGTGTCATTTAGATTCATTAGTTATGCGTACCTCAAATGCCAAATTCATCTTGACACTTGTGATCATTTGATTGTGTTGTGTGTCCTTGTTGACATGAATCTCCTCATGTGGCACATGTTATTCTCCTGTATCTAATGGTTTTCCTAAGTCCCAAAATGTATGTCAGATCAATGG
>ML809136.1:167291-183768 GCA_009831015.1 Picea engelmannii | reverse complement strand
GGGGGGTACCCCCTCTGCGGGGTCTGGGGGCAAGCGGCCCCCCAACGGGGGTTCGGGGGCGAAGCCCCCGAAGCAAAAATTGCCTTATAAAAGTATATTGTAATTTCATTGTAAATATGGACCGTTCATTATAAGGTCGCAGATCTAACAGTAGAGATTATGTTAGGGTTTTTTTCCCTAGAAGACAACCCTCTTTTATGAGGGAAATGTATCGTGGCTATGATTGGATGGTGAATATTGTATTCTGAGAGAGGAGACTGTGAGAGAAAGAAGAGGAAGTTACAACGGGTTTTGCTGTAGGTTGTATCCCTTCATTTGTTGGATAATAATAAAGGAAGGACCTGACAATTTCTCTGGTGGATGTAGCCCACACTGGGTGAACCACGTAAATCAGTGTCTCTCTTGTATTGTGTGTCTTCTGTGTTTTGTTTCTGCATTTGTTTTATTTTATTGATCCGCGGTCCTGTTTTTCTAATACTCTGAACAGTTTGGCTTCCTTAAAGATGGATTGAATTTTTATGTTGTGGGGATAGCCCAAGAGTGTTTACACACTCCTAAGTCAAAGAAGTTAAGTTCAATTATACTTAAGTTGGACTTAAATAAGGCATATGACAAAGTGAGCTTGCAATTTCTGCGATTATTACTAATTCAGATTGGATTAAAATGAGAGGTTTCTCAATGGATTATGGCTTGTGTAACAAATGTAAACATGGTAGTTTTGATAAATGGTTCCCCTACGGAATTATTTAAGAGCTATCGAGGTTTACGACAAGGGTTCCCTCTCTCCCCATTGTTGTTCCTTTTGGTTGTCGAGTATTTTAGCAGACTAATGAAAAAGGCTGTGGAAGCAAGGAAATTTCATCGCATCAAAGTTATTTCTGAGACTATCATCTCTCATCCTTTTTTTTTTTTCCGACAATGTTCTCATCTTAAGCATTGGAAATTTCGAGGATTGGATGGCGTTTCAATCTATTTTAACAAAATTCTGTCTAGCCACAGTTATGGCTGTTAATTGCCATAAGTCGTGCTTCCTTGCACAAAATATTGATTCAAGTATGGAGAAAAAGTTGTGGTCAACATTTAATATATAGATTATTAGTATTGACGAAGGTATGAAATACTTGGTTTTTTATTTAAAACCTAACAATTACAGAGTGGTATATTGGAAATGGATGATTCAAAAAGTTGAGAAGAGAATTGGAAATTGGTCCTTTTGTTGGATGTCCATGGGAGGCATGCTTATTTTATCAAAATATGTCTTACAAAACATTCTTGTGTACTGGCTTAGCCTTGTCAAGATTCCTTCCTCCATCCTCCATAGGATCCAACAACTCATTGCTAAATTCATTTGGAGAGGTGTTAGAAAATCTACAGGCTTCCACGTAACCAAATGACAAAATATCACTAAGCCAAAGGAATATGGTGGTTGGGGTATTCATAATCTATATTGGTTCGCTCAGTCTTTAGCTGCCAAGTCATGCTGGAAAGGGATATCCGGAAAATGATTGTGGAATTCGGTGCTAAAAAATAAATACCTTAAAGGTATTGACTTGACTTCTTAGTTACGCAAAAATGAATGTAAGTTCTCGGTAGCCTCTATTATCTGGAAAAATTTCATGAACTCTCTACCTCTTATTAAGCGGTGGTTGGCTTGGTCAATAGGATGTGGCAAACAAGTCATTCTTGGGTTAGATCCTTTCATTGGAGGTAATACGTCGTTCAGTCTCTCAGGTCCTCTAATACATCATCTAAATAATGTGCATATATTCTCTTTAGCACATGCGGCTATTCCAAATGGTGCTGGAACTAATCAATGCTGGCTTGAGGCTAATCACCTTGGTCTGTTGAGCGAGATGGCTACAGAGTGGAACAAATTTCTCATTATGTTGCGAAGTAGTGGAATCTCTCTTAATAATTTAAGAGATAAGTTTGTTTGGTCATGGAACAGAGCGAAGGGTTCTATAACTGCCAATTTATCATATCAATATTTATCATATATTAATCTCTTGGATGATAATAGATGGTGGTATAAGGATATCTCGAAAGTAAATATCCTGGGTAAAATTATTTGTTTCATGTGGATTGTTTGATGGACTGTATTCTTATTGGTGCTAATTATAGGAGAAGGGGTGGGATTGGGCCTTCAACTTGTATTCTGTGTCTCAGAGATGAATATACGACCTCTCACCTCTTTGTGTATTGCGAGGTTTCACAATCTATTTGGAAATATATCCTAATTTATCTGAAGATTCCGGAATCTTGGAGATGCTCTTCTTTAGAAGATAATATATTACAATGGTTCACTACATATCCAAAGTTGTTGCATGTTCCTTTTCTGGTGTTATGGGGCATTTGGAAGTACAGGAATAAAATATTATTTGAGAATTGGCCCATGAAGGATTCCAGAATTGTCACTAAAATCCTTCTTTCATTTAAAGAATTCACAAGGGCTTGTGAAAATGACAAAATGGAATACATTCTCAATCTAGTCTATTTTGATGATAATCCTATATGGTTCTTGGATGGTGCAGTTGTTGGAGTTTTATGTGGTATTGGTAATTTTCTTAAAATTAGTATAGATCACTTCTTCAGAGTTCATTTTGCTGGTGGTGAAGGAAACAATATGAAAGCAGAGATCATGGGATTATGGGGTCTCTTACACTTCACATCTAGTTTATCCATAAATAAGATGATGGTGGTTGGAGATTTGAAAGTGGATATTGATTGGATAAATGACAAAGAAAATCTGAATCTGATA
The DNA here is from genome assembly GCA_009831015.1 of Picea engelmannii. Lineage (NCBI taxonomy): Eukaryota > Viridiplantae > Streptophyta > Pinopsida > Pinales > Pinaceae > Picea > Picea engelmannii. The sequence goes on along the minus strand of ML809136.1, from coordinate 181,010 downwards.
TATCTAAATGCGTGGAAGGATAAAATCAAGAGATTAAAAGATAGTTTTGATGGAATCAAATATATGCATGTGCACAAGAAATTTAACTCTGAAGCAAATTCACTTTCCAAAAAATCTCTGGACTGTTCTATTGGATGGCGTATTTTCGAGGAATATATAAAATGATCTGTAGTCACTGCAGATAGATACTTTTTGTTCTAAAGACAAGAGTACACATGATATTCTAGATCTAGTTGTTAGCGATAGAGTGATGATATGAACTTCTCATATTTTGTATTAGAAAGCATTTTCTAGATTGAAGACAATAGGATCATGGATAGAAAATGTTATAGACTTTTGTGGAAGTGTAAAGAAAACATCATCTTCATTGATCCATATGTATTTGAAAGATTCACCTGATTCTTAATAGAATAACAGTGAAACTGTTTTTTTCATTGTGAAAAAAAAAATATTATATTATAACTTGTATATCTAATATATAATAAGTATATAAATCATTTAACAATAAATTTATTTATATGTAATTATAAATAATTACGCCTATAGGCACACACCTATTGGCAATGGGCACAATTAATGATCTTTTAACCTTAAATCCTAATTTGATGGCTAGGCATTGAAGATGTTGGCATATTATTCGTCGTCCTCCTAAATCAATGAGTCAAATTTATTGTTCATAACTTTCTTGCATTTATGAATGCATCCGTTAACATGTTTAGCTTTTTACATTTACCTAATCACATTATAAAATTACTGTAAGGATATATAATTGTCACGTTTAAATGATTAAGAAAGATAAAAAAAAATTAATATTTGTGCAAGCCAAGTTTATATCACTAGCACAGCCGCTAACTTGCAGCTGAGAACGCCGAAAGGTATCGGCTGAAAACCTGTACCCCCAATATAATCGTATGTGATAATCCTTAATCCGTTTGTGGTAATATGAAACGTTTGGCTGCACGGTTTAATCCTACTTAATCATTTAAACGTGGCATTTACATATCCTTACAGTAATTTTTTAATGTGATTAGGTAAATGTTAAAAAGTAAACATGTTAACGGATGCATTGATAAATGCAAGAAAGTTATGAATAATAAATCTGACCCATTGATTTTGGAGGACGACTAAGAATATGCCATCATCTTCAAAGCATAACCATCAGATTAGGATTTAAGGTTAAATAAGGTTAAAAGATCATTAATTGTGCCCATTATCAATAGATGTACGCCTTTCGACGTAATTAAAAAGCAATGCACAGGTTTTACACGTTTCATGTTCACACATACATTGTTATAAAGTGTAAACCATGGCATATAGCTAAACACCCATGTTCTACGTCTGAACCGTCTAATACCCACACGTTCCATTTAAAAACATAATGCTGCTCACGACCCGAATTCAACTGATTACCAAAGACGTTTCATATTGGGGCACACATTCCTTTATGAAATGTGAACCGTCTCATTACCTCCTCAATTACCTCTTCATTTAACATTTAACTGTTGAGTTTTAGCATTTACCTGATACGTGGATGGACATGGTAGGGTGTCTATTTCGATGGGCTGTGCTGAAGTGGGTTTAATGGCCATGCATTTTTTTTAATATTATTTAGAATACTGATTCGAATGGGCTTCCCTTCCTTTATAATAAATGATAAAGAATTATCATTTAGAATATTGATTCAATGGGCTTCCCTGCCTTTAGATGGGCTCAAGTGGGTTTAATGACAATGCGGTTCAATTTTTGGGCTATCTCTCTGGTTATTTGCTTATGGCTTAACTCATTTTGCTGAACCTTATTTTGTATAGGTGAACTTAAATTCTTTTATTGCTCTTTGCGTTACTAAATCATATCGCGATTTTTAATTGGGTTGATGCATCACTGAATACTACATAGTATTATCGATGAATATATTTTCCTATTAATACTTCCTCCCATAATACTATCGGTGGATCGTTGATGCATCAAATCGTGCTACATATCTAAACATTGGATTGTGAGATCAATGGTTCACGGGATCAATGGATTCATGTTGAACAATAGACTTCTTTTCAACCCTAGACTTCTTCTCGCAATGTTTAGCAGACTTATTCTCAGTGTTTGGTAACCACTTGCGCAGTTATGAATTCGTATATTCCTTTAATGGTCTCATGCAATTCATTCAGTTTACATGCATGGTTCTCTCATGTAATTCATTTTAATTTATGTTTAATATATTACATCAATCATGTGTTTGGTTTACAATGGTCATGCAATTCCTTGTTTAATTTACAGCTTTGACGCATTTCATTTTGTTTAACTTACAGAGCTCTCACCACATTTATCATATGTATTTTGTTTACAATGGTCATGCATTTCCTTTAGTTTAATTTACAGCTTTGATGCATTTCATTTTGTTGAACTTACAACTCTCACGAAATTGATCATACTCAGACCTTACTAATTAAAAAAACCCCAATAAGTTGTTAATTTACTTTACATATCTCATTCATTGAGCTAAAAAAAACCCTAATGCGGGCGCTTTGCAGTTTGAATCCCCGACTATCCCTCTCCTCTTTATAATGGTCTATATGATATCCTCTAGACATTTCCAGCTGAATAGTAGGCCTCCTTTACGTTCGAGACCTGCACAATATATATATTTTTATATGCTATAAAAATGTATTCCATTTATATATAAAATTTTAATATATTCAATTCCAATTATCACATCATACTATAATTGGTGAGCACTTTATAACCCTTATATATGTGGCAGGAAAATCATATGAAGAATTTAATTTTTGGCAATTCATATGAATATTTAAATATTTATAAATTTAATTGAATTGCAAATTGTGATATATGCAAAGTTGGACGGTTTTGGATATTATTCTACTCTTTAATAAAGATGTAATCAAAATAAAATTAAAGCATTTTCACCTTTGTGACACTAAGAAGGTTGAAGATGAAAAGCATTTTCTCTTAGATTGTTAGTCTATATCTCATTTTCAAAATATTGATCACACTACCAATCTTCCTAACCTCTTAACTAAACAAAAGTATGGTGATCTTGGAAAGCTTTTCTCAATGTTTTTTGAGCACATAAACAAAATTCTAAAGAATCACAAGTAATCACTTACTCTTTTAAGATCCGATAAACCAATTAGATCTTAGTGGATGTTAATCATCATCATCATCATCTTACATTTATTCATTCATTCAATAGTCTTTACTTTTTAATTCAAAACATGATTCGAAACATACATATTGGATTTACTCATTTACTTAATATTTTAATACATGAAAGGGAAGAGAACCCATTATGATGCAATCACTATGATGTAAAAGATGGCCATGAAATGGATTTTCCCATTCAATCATTTACTATGTCAAAGGGAACCGATTTGGCCATGACATAACTGGTGCGCGTCAAATGAAATAAGCGCACCAAATGAAATGAGACGAGATATTATACGTATATAATATACATATATAACTATAAGTTCGCCCAAAATGAAAATTGTTTCCCGCATGAATTAGATTCACCATTCACGAAGTATTAAATGGAAGCTCTTCCGAAATAAATAGATATAAATTAAGACAACGGAAATGGCAAAGTAGAGAATGTGTTAACACTAATCATATAGTCCATTTAAAAATTGTATATTGTAATCTATTAATATTTATTCGCCACAAAAAAAAAATGGCATGGGAATTAAGCCGAATTACAGTGGTTAGGCTTTATTATATTAACCCAAGAGAGCTCGAGTTGAACAAATCTTGTACGTTCAAGTCCCAAAAAATAATATCAAGCTGTTTGAAATAAAAATGACGTTTTGAAACAGTTTTTTGGAAAAAAAAAAAAAAAACAATTTAAACTATTTTTTTAAGATTTGAATTTCAAAAAAATCATAAACAAAATTGAGAAAATTTTATTTGTCATTATTTGAATTAAAAAAAACATAGTTTAAAGTTACATTTTGTAATAAAATTCAGTTTGTGAAATGGTTTCAAATTATATGTCTAATAATGTCCATGGTAACTTTGTAGAAAAATTAAAAGTTGGGGAAGATGGTTGTGTTTGAGATTGTGAGTATTACCTTAGGTTATAAGTTTGTTATAAGTTTTATGAACATTGGGTTATAAGTTTGTTTGGATGCATAAATAGTTATTCTAGAAATATTTTTACAAGCAATGCAAAAAGTTTTTAAAGATTTATCTCTTAGTTGTAATGTAATTTAATATAATATAGTGATAATTTAATATTAATTAATTATATATAGCTATTTTTTATTTAAATGTCTAATCTTCGCAATATGATGAACATACCTTCGTCGTCGTCAATATATGACAAACAATATCTCGTCATTGCAATATTATGAACATAGCCTTGTCATCGAAATGTGACACAAATATCCAGTCTTCATAATGTGATGTAAATATTATGTATTTGCAATGTGACGAACATAGCTCTGTTGTTGCTTTATGAAGAACATAACCATACTATCGTAATGTGATGAACATAGCCTTATACGATGAACATACAATGTGACAAACATAACTATATTGCCACAATGTGACAAACATAATTATGGTTGAACTTGGTTGGCCATGACCATGGTTGGATGTGGTTGACCATGGTTGACAATAGTTAACCATGGTTGACAATTGTTTTCCATAGATTACCATGGTTGGCCATAACCATATGGTCGCAATGTGGCACAAATTAGTTCATCGTCACAATGTGATGCACATAACCATATTGCCACAATGTGACAAACATAGCCTCATTGTCGCAATGTGATGAACATATCCTTGTTGTTCCAATGTGACGCAAATATCCTGCCATCATAATGTGACAAACAATGTCTTTTCATCGCAATGTGATGAACATAGCCCTGCCATTGAAATAAATGTCCTATCATCGCAATGTGATGAACATAAAATATTTATGTTCATCACATAGGTCATTTGTGTTCATTCCATAACCACTTTCTACTTAAATGTATTTTGTCGCAATGTGATGAACATAGCCTTGTCGTTGAAATAGATGTCCTATCATCGCAATGTGATGAACATACGACATTTTTGTTCATCACATAGGACATTTATGTTCATCACATAACCACTTTTTATTTAAATGTCTTTCGTCACAATGTGATGAACATATCCTCGTCATCACAATATCCTTATCATCGTCAATTTGTGACAAAGATCATTAGTGCCTCGTCAATATGTGACAAAAAATATCCCATCGTCACAATGTGATGAACATAGCCCCGCCATCGCAATATCCTCGTCCTCGTCAATATGTGACAAAGAATATCACTTCCTCGTCAATATGTGACAAAGAATATCCCTTCCTCGTCAATATGTGACAAACAATATCCTGTCATTACAATGTGATGAACATATCCCTGCCATCCCAATGTGATGCAAATAATATCCTATCATCATAATGTGATGCAGATATCCTGTCGAGGCAATGTGATGAACTTAGCCCCTTCATCGCAAAGTGACGAAAATAACCATATTGTCGCAATGTGATGAACATAACCTCATCGTGAGATGTCAGGAACATAATCCCATCATCACAATGTGACGTAAATATCGCATCGTCGTAATGTGACAAACAATTCCAAATGTCGCTATTTGAATGTCGTCCATAGTCTTGGTCAACCATGGTCACTTATGGAAAACAACTGTCAAACATGGTTATCCAGTGTCAACCATGGTAAACCACAACCAATCATGGTCATGGTCAACCAAGTTCAACCATGTAGTGAAGGTCATCCATAGTGAAGGTCTATGGAAGTTAACCATGATCATGATCAACCATAATTAACCATCATCATGGTAATCCAAGGTTAAACAAAATTAACCATGGCCATGGTCAACCATAATTATCCATGTTCATGGTCAAACAAGGTCATAGTCAACCATAATTAACCATGTCAACCATACTCTACCTTTCCTTCCCAAAGACTACCAAGGTTTAGCAAAGTTAACCATGGTCATGGTCATTGTCATGTTCAACCATAAGAAACCATTGTCATGATCAACACTAATCAATCATGATCATTTTCAATCAATGTATTAATACTTTAATAATGTATTACTAAATACATTATGTTCAATGTATTACTACTTTATTAATGTATTGATACTTTAGTAATATAATTATTTATGCATTTAATGTGTTAATATATTAAATTAATGATGTATTTAAAGTATTACTTTATTACTATTTTAATACTTAAGTAATGAGTTAATTAATAATGTATTAATGAATTTAATTTTTACATTACATTAATTTAGTAATCAAGTATTAATACATTAATATTTTAATAATGTATTACTACTTTATTAATGTATTATTCTATTACTCTATTTATATTTTATTAATGTTTTATTGTATGGATACATTAGATATTAATTAATAATGTATTAATATAATGTAAATTAATACATCACAATATATATTAATACATTAATGTATTAATAATTTATTATTATTATTTATTAATGCATTTAATGTGGTAAATGTATTTAATATTTTTGTTGCTTATTAATTTATTAATTTATTGATACTTTAGCAATGTATTAATTAATAATATATATAAATATGTCCCCAAGGTGTAGGACAGTCGGTGACGGAGTGTGTTGTTAAGCCACTCTGTGATGTTAAAAGTCACCGGTTCGAAACCCGCGGGGACAAAAAATCCAACCATGTTAAGGGTTGGTGTGGCTCAGGCCGGGTGCGATCCCCGGGTATTTTTTGACGGCTTAGATGCCCTTGAGTCGCGGTTTCTCAAGCCACAGGTTAATCGCAAGCCAACAGGTCCCATACAAATTAACAAACAAAAATATATATATATATATATATATATATATATAAATATGAATTAATTNACTTATTTAATACATTATAATATACATAATTAAATTTAATAACTTATTACTACTTTATCAATGTATTGTTTTATTATTGTATTAATACTTTATTAATGTTTTGATGTATTCATACTTTAATAATATATTAAATAATTAAATTAATACATTATAGTGTATATTATTATATCAATGTTATTCATAATGATCCTTATAAAAAACCATAGTAATTGTTAACCATAGTCAATCATGATCATTTTCAATTAATGTATTAATATTTTAATAATGCATTATTACTTTAATAATATATTTATTAATATAATATTTCTTTAATAATATATTACTTTATCAATATATTAATTACTAATGTATTTATTAATTAATTAATTTATAGATTACATTATTAATGTATTAGTATATACTACATTATATATTAATGGATTAATCTTTTAATTTATACTTTACCGTGGAAGAATGTATTATCCATGTTTTAATATTTTAATTATGTATTATTGAATACATTAAGATCAATCTATTACTACTTTATTAATGTATTATCATTGTATAAGGTCTATCTATTACTACTTTATTAATGTATTATCATTGTATAAGGTCTATCTATTACTACTTTATTAATGTATTATCATTGTATTACTTTCTTATTGTATTAATATTTTATTAATGATACTTTAACCATATATTTATTAATGCATTTAATTTAATAATGTATTTATTAATGCATTTAATATGTTAGTGTATGTAATGATGTATTAATGTGTTAAAATATATTAATTAATTTAAATGTATTATTTAATTAAAAATGTATTACTACTTTAATAATATATTTATTAAGTTATTAATATTTTAATAAAATGTGGATTAATATATTATTACTTTAATTATGTATTACTTTATTATTGTATTAATTAATTATGTATTAATTAATAAATATATTAAAAAATAATGTAATAATTATTGTTAATATATTTAACATTTTAATAATGTTTTACTAAATACATTATACTTAATATATTTATATGATTACATAATTAATTGATGTATTGTTTTATTAATGTATTTATTAAGATATTTATATATTAAAGTATATGTAATGATGTATTAAAATGTATCATTTAATTAAAAATATATTACTACTTTATTAATGTATTAATTAATTAGTATATCAATACTTTTATAATGTATTTAATGTATTATTTAATTAATATAACATTTTAATGTATTACTTTAATAAATTATTATTATATATTACATTAATGTAATAATTAAATAATACATTAATCATATATTAATATATTAATGGTGGTTTTCTAGGCATGTCACTCTTCAACTAGCAACAACCACATACTTTCCTAATAAATCGAACTTAATACTTGTTATACATATTTTAGGTAAAAAGATGGGAACTTCAAACTTAAAAGCCATAGTTATAGTGCATGCAACTTTGATCCCGAAAAAATTATAGTCGTTGATTAGAGTCCAATGGTTGTAATGGGATTAAAGATAAAAAGCATATTAGGGCTGGCAAACCTCAAGCCACTTTACTTGCTTTGCAAACTTATTTTTATAAGTATTTGTAACAAAATTTCCATTGTCTACATACAAGCAATCTTCCTTGCTTATTTCCTTAGCAAGTTGTCATTCATAAACAATTTCTTATTATTGTTGACAAATCTTTGTCTTCTCTATCAATTTTCCAATATATTTGGGATCCCTCTTTGTTCATTCTTCTTGCAAAGGGTGAGTTGTCTTGCTCTTCATTTCCACAACAAATAGCTTGGAGATAGGATGGCTTTCTAAAGAAAAGAAAAGAAAATTGCTATGGAAATTGAAAGAAGGTACAGAGCTAAAATAGTGCTAATCGCTTCGATAAAAAAAAAAGTACCCTTGCTCTTCTCCATCTTCTCCAGAAGCTCGTGTGCAAGGTTTAATATAATACATCACAAGAAAACAGGCTACACGAGGACCCATTGGTAGGAAAAGCAACAGATTTATGGAGCTCTAGCTAAGAAACCCATTGAAAACTTCGGTATATACTATAGCAATAAGTCAAACAAAGCCCTTCAAGATGCCAATAATTGTGCCTCTACTTTGTGGGAAAATTTACATATTGGTGACAAGGACAGCTATATTGAACCATGTTTCACTATTTGCACCAAGGCATAGTGCAAGCCACATCACCCAACATGGAAGAGCACTGATTATATCATTCAAGATGAACCAGATGAGGCCATAACTAAAGGAACTAGCAAGAGAGCCAGTAACAATAATGCCCCATAGCAGTATATTGTTGCATATGAATCTTGCTAGAATACCCAAGTTCTCTCCAATGTCATTGGCTAGTCCTAGGTTGTTCAACAACATACCCGAAATAAATTATTTTATCTGGATATTAGTCCATGGGCGTATTCTTACAGTTTAAAATCTAAAAAAGAGGAGCATCGTCGGGCCCTCACGATGTTCCCTCTTCTCTCAATATGAAGAAACAATGCCCCACATGTTCGCCCAATGTCCCTATGCCATAGCTACATGGAATCTGGTGCTAGGAAATCTATTTATCCTCACAGCCCAGGCAGTCTCTTATAAGGAATTTTTTCAAAATTGGGGGAAGAATTATCGTGGAAACCTTAGGAACAAACGAGGTCTAAATAAACTATGGATAGCAATGTCCAAATATATCTTCTGGGAAATATGGTTGGCCCGGAATAAAAAAATCTTTCAAGAGGAAACCATCGGTCCTAGACAGTGCGCGGTCAAAGCGATTTCCTTATGCGCCAAATATAGGCATCATCAAGCGCTACAGCAAGATCAAGGCCTAGAACATTACGAAAAAGGTAAATTTATTCTTGAAGACTCCCTCCCTCTCCTCGGCTAGTAAACCATCTTCAACTCCTCAGTGGGCTATAAGGAAAACAGTGGAAGAATTTAAATTGTGGATGAAATCTCACATGAAGCATCTTCTCTTTTTCGATGGAGCCTCTCGTGGTAATCTTGGACCAGCGGGTGCATGTGGGATCTCATTGACCCTGTTGGAAATAAGTTGGCTACCTTTTCCTGGGGTCTTAGAACCGCAACAAATAATATAGCCAAACCATATGCTCTATATGTGGGGATCAGAATAGTCAAAGAGCATAACATTTCTCCTATTTCAATCTTTGGTGATTCTATGTTGATAGTTAAAGCAATTCTAAAAAAACAAACAGTGGAGAAAAACCTTTTAAATGGCATCCTTCAACGAATCAGGACTATTGTTGAAATCTTTGGAGAAATTAATCTCTTCCATATCAAGAGAGATATCAACCCCCTTGCCGATCTTTGGGCTAAGACGGATCGAGAATAGGCAAAGGTGAATTTGAAACAAATGAAGGGGGGCACTCCCCATCCCTTAACTCGTTACTGCTCAAGTCTCTGCCCCAACAGATAGCTAATATTTAAAGATATTTTGGTGCCTAGGGAAGTTTTGTAAGGATGTATACAGTCTAGATGATCATAGACAAGGTCCGAAGAGGGTGAGAAAATTTGAAATTTATGTCAAAATACTCCAAATTCTTCAGCTATATGCTTTGATTGTAGATTGGTTTGATGTTGTTAGCTTTGGCACAACCTATTAATACAATTCTTCTATAGTTTCTGTTTAAAAAAAACAATTACATGGAACAATAAACAAGTCGGAATACAGATCAGAACAGTTTAGGTAATTGCAACTAAATAAATATCAGCGTAAAATACAATAAGAACATTTTTAAATAGACAGGTTACAATAAATTCCTCCACCTAGATTTTGGATGAAAGTAGAAATGAGGGGAAGTTTTTTTCCTCACGGTGGAAGGTAGGGACTAAGAATGCATATTATATTAGATTGATATTCCAGAAATTACACAAGACTTGTACTTGATAAAAGATCAGCCCTGCACAATTTATTAGAAATGGCTAAAGTTTAAACAAATGTGATTTCTTTGTTGATACCATGTACATGTAAGAATAGGGACAAAACTCTAACTAGACACATTGCGAATGAGACTATTTGCAACTGCCACAAGTGATCACAGAAGGCCCATAAGCTAAATGCCTGTTGGATACAAGCAAAAACATGTTTCAAAAAAATACTAGAAAGCTTGTGAGCTATTCTTAAAATATGAATGCAATGGCATACAACATTCTAAAGTCCCACTCTACTATTGTACATATTCATGTAATACAATATCTGATGGGGCATGTCAGTATCCCAACCAGTTGTGAATCAACTCATATGTTCATATCCAACACAATTGACCTGTATAAAGATTCATTTGTTGGTGTTAGAACAAGCAACTTTATTCATAGATCAATAAGAGAATTTAGATTGTCACAACAGATATCAATCTCCGAAAACAAAAAATGTAAACAAATATCAATTCAAGGCAAATGCAATTGCTCACCACAAAATTGTTCCAAAGAGATATTTGATCATCAATATAAATTTCATTAAAACAGGCATTTACAAAGAACATTACCTGCCAACGTAGTGAAAAGACTATGAAATCAAAATGTCAAATATGAGCTATCAAAGTTGTATTCCAGACAATGGTTCTGGCTGTATAAGCATTCACTATAGAAAAAGAGATCAAATAGAGGCAGAGTCTCATGTAGATACTATGGGATGTCCTAATCAAAAGAAATAAGTTTGAGAGCACTAGAGCTTCACGGTTTTAAGCAACAACAACATCATTATCAAGAATATATTGATGATGTGGACCTCAATTCACAGTTTCCCAATTTTAGATTTTGAGTTAACGAGGCAAAGGGATAAAACATAGCATTGCACTTGTGTCAGGTACCTACATTCTCACTGTAGCTTGGAAGGTGCATACAAGGCTATGTCCAAAACATCCTATATTTCAGTGATCTATAGAGTTTGATGTAGTTTAACAACAAAAAAACAATAGCAACAAGGATTGAAATGACAGCTTTTATTTTGGAAAACAAGAAATCTGTTAATTTTGAAAGGGAAACAAAGAATGAAATAAAGATGGAAGAAGTAGCAAAACAATGCCAATAATTCGAATCTAAACAGAGATATAGAACAATCTATATGATATAGAATTTAAGAACTTCAAAATGCAAACTAGAGATCGGTATAGTAAATAAACATACCCAACCAAAATATTGAAATTATCGGCCCCATTATGACATCAAACCAATATAAAGAAAACAAATTGTATAAGAAATTAAAGAATACCCACCTATGCCAAGTAGTTATTCACAGAGCAAAGAATAAATGTGTTCCCAATAGGAGTCTATTGTTTGTGCTAATTGTTAGCACAATTGTGGTATTGGGGAGTAAAGGTCTGCAGGACTGCGCGATAAGTGCCCAAGCGCAGCATACAGAAGAAATCTGCTTGGGGCCCGAGTCTAGCAAGCGAGCCTGATCATGGACATGAGAAGCGGCGAAAGCTCCACGAGAGGGTTTCATCGGAAATCGGGATATCGGAATCCCAGGAGTGAGAGTTTTATGCATTTCAGAATCGCGATTGGCGATTTCCCGATCGGCGGGAACAACTGTCAATCATGGAGGACAGGTGGCAGGCTTTGCAACGGGAGCGGACCGTTGACAAGTCAACGACCATGAGCCATCGGGGATAGGGGAATCACGAGTTCGGAGGACGCGTGCTCGTTGACATCGCAAACCGCGAAATCCCGATGGAGAATATGACCGATGGCATATGGGAGCGATCACTTGGGCCAGGGCTTCATCAGAGAGATAGCACGGAAGGAGCCGTTGGGGATCGAAGATTCGCGAGTCGGGAGGACTTGTGTATCGAGACAACAAAAACGCCAAAACCCCGACAGAGGTTTGGCCCAGGTCATATAATAGGAGGTCGTATGGGTCATAGTATAGCCAAGAGGGCTAACCCATACATGCGCTCATCGGAGAATCAGTGATCGGGAGTTCAAAGGGTCAAGAACTCTTGACAGTGGGAAGCGCGATACCCCGAAACCCGATACGGAGTCGGGAATAGCCGCGGATTTGGCGCCTAGCCGTCGAGAAGAAGGCCTGGGGGAGGGGTGTTGTCCACATTGACCAGCCGAGTTCCCCTTACAGAAATCCAGCGACGCAACTGACAGCCAAAGGTAGGCTACCACGTCTCCCAAGTGGATATTTGACCAGAGCCTCTCAGGTCCCGATGAATCAATTAATGCAAATGAAGAAGGTGGGTGATACATCATCTCCTTCCTTAAATAGAAGGTTAGAAAGGAGCATGTACAAAGACAGGCTGTCAGTTCCTCCTGACAAAGATCGCGTCCAACAGACGACTGCATGGGCATTCTGCCCAACGTCTGCCTGTGTAGCCCAACAGAGAAGTTCCTCAATGTCAAGCATTGAATTCATGACAGGATCGCGCTTTCAGCGCTTGAGTCAGTTCCAAGTATATATAGGCATTTTTGCCATTTTGTAAAGGATCGATGGTTGAGTAGAGCTCCCGGGTTGTAAAGTTTTAATGAAGCATTGTTGTTCTGGATATATATGAACTTTGGAGACTTCTTGCCTTATGAATGCCAGTTTCTTTCATGTCTTTGTTTACATTGTGTTAGAGCAGCTCGGAATTGGAGGATCCAGTCGAGCTGTAGCTATTATAGGATGATGTTGTAATGGATCACTGTAATAGTTACGGAGCCTCTAGTCAGTTCCTGTGATTTCTTTGATGCTGAATGACTTGGAATTGGAGGATCCAGTCAAGTCCTTTATTCAGTTTCTCGAAGCCCTGAAACCAGGAGGATCCTGCTTTCGGAGTTTTTCCCCTACAAACCGCCGCAAGCCTGTTGCCCAGAGCTGTTTGTTCATCTTCT